>JAXQQM020073927.1:0-121684 GCA_034641835.2 Pinus albicaulis | reverse complement strand
AAGATCAATGCATTCACCTCTGCTTTTCTTTCTTGAGGTCTAAAAACATTTTCATTGTAAGCCTCACATCTCCTTAGTTCAACTCTAAAGCTATTTGTTTTTAAATTTGGGACTTGTAGTTATTTTGAGGTAGAATCATTTATAGTTATTTGTATTCCTCCTTCAATATTCATTTATCTTCTTCTTTTTCTCGTTTTCTCTCTTTTTCTTTCCAAATGATTCGCTGTTTCTCCTCTTCCGTCTTCCCATCCCACTCTATGTTTCTAAGAGGTTTTCCTTGACCTATCTCCTTTATCCATGAGGAGGGATGGGTGTCGTCCTCTTCCACCACCTCCCCAATCACATCTCATCAATTCCTATCAAGGGGGTGGTTCAACTAGCCTATCACCAATGGCTCATTAAATTTAGCGTTGGTTCTTTTAAGACACACAAACAAGTTTTTCCTCAGATAATGGATCCATAAATCATCTGTTTCTTCAATTATCGATCATTGGATTTATTATTTTATGTATTTAAAATCATATTATCTCGGTCATCCATGACTCCCATGCTAGCACTACACAATCATATTTAAAAATATTGAGGTGAAATAAAAGGGTTGTTACAGACCCCACCTCCTTCAAAGAGAACACTGTCCTTGGTGTTCTATAAATATAGGAACAAAATAAGCTTTATAGTGACAACTCTTTATATCTATGTATACATTAAACAAAAATAGGCAGAGTTCCCTCATTTGTTCTACAAATTCCCAAGTTTCTTCATCGGGTCCAAAGAGATTACATTGTACCTTAAATTGATTTATTACTCAATTTTGGAGCGCAGTATATTTCCAGCCTAGGATGAATTGTGGTTCAAGTTGGAATTGTCCCTTATATTCCACCTAGATCAAAAACTAATCAGCCACATGATTAGTGTCACATACACACTTTTTTATGTAAATAAATGTGAAATACATTGTGTGCTTTCATTATGGGTGGATTCTCAACTCCCGAATTGGAGTGGGTCCTATGAAGTCTTAGTTGCTAGTATGGAACTTTAATCACAACTTTTTATTTGAGTTCAAATATCGATGCAACAGGTAAACAAATAAACTTTAAAAGGGAAGAGCAGGATGTTGGGAGCTACTTCTGCATAATATTTTCAAAGAAAAACATAGTGAAGCTAGTAATGGTGTCATAAACGCCAAGGTTTCCCATTCATTTTCTTAATAGCAATGTAGTTTTGCAAATTTAAAAAAAATGATGTAGTGAAATTGTTCGGAAAATCTACTTTCTAGACGAGAAAAATCATTGGACTCGTCGCATAAATATTCATGCTGGCATGGCCTTGAGACATCGAAGGTATAATTGTTGACTCGAACTTGGGCCATATGAGCTCATCCCATCTCTCAGTAATGAGCTACGTGCGTGGGGCCTCGTAAAGGCTGAAGCTTACTCGGTGGGCACCATGAATGGAAGGAAATTTAAGAGAAGAAATAAAACTTAAAGATTTTTAAATATAAGGATCTAGTTGCTTATTTGAGTTATAATAGAACCTTCATTAGTTTCTATACCCTATATTTACATATATTTTAAGATAAATACAAATAAGAATGGTTTTATAATGATTTAAAAGTATAATTTTTTTTTGTAAGTTGAAAATTTTCTAATAATCAAAAGGAATATACAAGGATGTCAAAATACATGTGGTCTCTCCCCAATTAGGTTTTTTGACCAATGAGATAACCATACAACATACAAAAGAAAAAATTCTAGCTGAGAGGTTTAGAGCATGAGAGGCCTAACATTCCAGAAAACTAAAAGAATAAGAAACACACCAATGAGCATAATTATTTGTTGGAGGTAATTGAGGTAGGGTTGCCATGACCCAGTTCCCGGGGGAGGCGGAGGGAGATACATGAAGTTGACATGGTGCTCAAAATGAGCAAGCAAAGTTCCAGTTTTTCAACCTTTTCTGTCAACATATTCTTCTCGTGCCATACTAATACAACCCTTTCATGAACTTGGCACTAGAAGTACAGAAGCTGTTCAAATTTGTCCATGAAGGACTCATGATCCTTCCTACAAACTTTATCGAGGAAATCTAGATGAACATAGAAAAATTTCTCAAATTAGAGGAGCGTTGAGGAGAGACTCGACTTCATGGATGCTGCTCGACCTATAGACCCAGAATGAACGTGGCTGGAGCGGCCTTGAGGCACCATAACATGATGACACCCCTATCCACGACCAACCAATCTTGTGCCATTACCATATTGCATGATCATCTTATGACGACTAAATTCCCTAGAATCAACCGACGAGATGCGACCCCCACGGGTGCCACGAACTCCACAGCCAGTGCCTATCGAAGGAACCACACCCTACCTCTAGCTCCCTCCCAGAGCAGAAACTGAAGCACCCTGAGACCCAGATAGGGAGGGAGAACCTTCAGGATTCGTCAAATCATTTATGCACGAGGGGCAGGGGCTAGGATTCATGATGGAGCTTAGAGAGAAGCTACAGAGCCAGAAAGAAGAAAGACCTAGAACACTGCCACCTGCCACCCAAAACCAAACAAACCTAGCTGCAGACTAGAGAGAAGAGGGAAACCAACACATAAGATCTCACCACTAAGAGTTAACCATCTTAATAGAGACGAGTCAGACTAGAATGGATGAAAGAGACCTAAAGGGAAGGAGCTAAATCGAAAAGAATGAACACTCGAGATGAAATTGAAAGGAAAGGCCCTGGTTTCGATACCGACACTAGAGCCTAAGTAGGGAAATGAAGGGTGAATTTGGACCAGAGGTCCCAGAAAGAAAGAACCAGGATGCAAGAAGACCCAGAACTGCCACCCAGATAACAACAACGCCACTCGCAAACCCAGAACTACGAAGACAAGGATCAGAGGTCTAGCAAAGAGGACTCCAATACGATAAAGTGTTTTCATCTTCAATCTTTTAAGGTGATAGATTATTACATCCCATGGTATTTAATTATGAAATCTCGTGAGAGTTAGTTATTATTTTAGCAATGTTGATTATTTTATTTACTCAAGTGAAAATAGAAAGATACTTTTCCAAGCTAAGGGAAAACCTCCTCATAGTAACTTAATTTTCTTTTATTATCTAATTCTTTATTGCACCCATGGTTTCTTCTTATACTTAACTATAATATATTTTTAATATCATTGATATTCTATAAAAAAACTTCTTTATTTATTGCTTAATTATTTAGCCAAGACTTGGTATCTTTACGCCAACGTGAATTATTTCATTTGTGGCTTTGTTTGGAGTAGAAATAAATTTTGGAGTGTTATGCGGAATTATGGATTATGCATAAAACACATTCCCTAAATGTGGTGCTATGCATTTAGAACAATAGATAAAAGAATTTGCATACACTTTTCCTAAGAGTAAATAGAAACACAGAAATATGGAGAAACTTACTTGTGATCCAAGCGCTTCCTATTCTCCTTCTGCCGCTCTTGCTGTAGCTTCCAATCCAAATTTGATCGCCAGACTAGTTCTTGCAAGTATAAATAGTAAACAACAAAGAGATTGAAATATACAGATGACTATTTACTTTAATCAGTTAAATCAATGAAACATGAAACATATACATTAGCTAAGAATCCATAATATGAAAGATAGAAGCTTATACAAATACATATGTGGGAAAGTGAGCAGCAATCTTTATTAATGGATATAAGGGGGAGGTTACAACCAACGATTGAATTGATGTCACCAACTCCAACATCATCCCAACCTCATCATAATTAACATCTCTCCAGTAGCATATCACTCAAATCAAACACTCAATTGAGAATTCAACAACATTTCTCTACCAAATTTCTTCCTTCTCAAGCACTAGGATATGTGCTCAATTTATAGATCAGATGAAGGTAGTTTCACAATCATTGAATTTATAATAATAGGCAAGACATGTTCCCAAGCTCAGAGGTGTTGAATGGACGCATGGATTCGAAGTTTGACACATATGGACTCTTCTAGAAGGCACTTCCCATGTGGAGATTCTGGAACAATGAGAATTTCACTCCCAATTGACCAACACACTCTTGAATGTCAGGAAGTGCTTTGTAGAGCACCCTTGGATGGAGGCAATTGCATATGCAAAGCAGTTAGTCCCTTGAGAGGTTGCATTGGTGAGATCATAGGTGATATAACATGTACTTCAAATCTTGCAAACCTTGCAATGGAAGTCATAGATTATTTGTTCTTGTTCTTTGTCTTAGGGCATGTAGCAACTGAAATGATAGGGGATCATAGACCCTATTCATTCATTTTGGGGATGATGTCTAGTTTAACTAGGTTATTGGGAATGGTGGCCAAATTGACCTATAACATATTTCCCCCTAAAGCGTGAAGTTAGAATAATAATAACAATATTTTTTGAATGAGATGCTTTAAATTGTGATGGGCTGGAGTTGAAGCAAAGTGGCGACCTGCATCAATCCTACAATACATTACATCATGATATATCCTCTTAATCATGAATTGCTGAGGGAAGACATTCCCATTCTCAACACATAAACTATCTAATAACATGTACATAGTGAAGAAAGTCATCTACATTGGAATATTGCCCAATAAAAACATGCCTACAGATATAGGCCCATGTTCGGGTGATGATCTGTATGTAAGGTCACTATACAGATGATGTGTACAACAATCCTGAAATCATAGCCCAGATGGCTGAAACTAGATTCAGGTCTTCTTATATCGTTCACTCGATTGTTTGGGTACAAGTCTAGCCATGCGAATATATGATTTGTAGTCGAACATGGTAAGACATTGTTTTATTACCAGCCAATGATGTGAGATGTTAGCAAATGTGGGAGAACCACCATTGATGTCAATGGCCCTCAAGGTACTGCAGTACATTTCATAAGGTGTGAATAGATGATTTTATGTCGAATGCCAAACAAAATATTTCGGTCAAAATTTGGGAAGCGAGGATCTTGTCAATGTTGTAGCAAGCCTTATGGTACTGGAAGATGATGTTTCTAAGTGAACTTCTTGGATGATGATTTAACATCAACAGGAAGCCCCTTTATTGTGAAACAGGAGTTACTGATTTCAGAGACAAAATATGACTTGATATAGCAATGTTCAGGGATGACTGTCATGAGAATGAAGGTTTATGAGTATTGCTGAAGGATGTATATTCATTGGATGACTTCTCTTGAACATATCAGCGACACCGAGATGAGTTGGCAGCATTGACCAAAAACCGAAGTGAAGGTATGATGAACCATAGGTATGAATGAACCGTCAAGAAGATTACCCAACCCAAATAGTCACAATGATGGAGTGAAGTGTCATGTTCAAGAGCGACTTGCTATCGTAAAATTTTTTGTTCACTTTCCCAAATTTTCTCTTGTCATTTGTCGACCAGTAACTCTTTATTTTTTAACAATATTGAGGAGGATAACATATGATTGATCTATAATTAAACCTTTCGAACGAATAATGTATCACTATTTAATAATTTAACGGGTCTAGTGATGAATGAAACTCAATTCTTGCCATGATCAACAATCCCATTGCTATTTTATGTTTTAACAAGCCTAACGATAGTGACAACCTAGTCCTTTTTCATATTTAGATAGTTTGAAAAAGAGGAAGAAAGAAAAATCCATAAGTACTTTTTTCGTAAAGTTGTCACTCAGATCCGAAAAAGTGTAAAATAATATCTGAGAGAACCTCCTAGCCATGTTTGACTAAGGCATTCCTTTTTCGTAAATAATCTATCTCAGTTCGGAAAAGGGTTAAACTTATACTGAGTAGATACCGATTCATTTACTTTTACGAGCTCGAAAAGACAAGTACTCGACAATATTTTCACATTATCGGAGTCTAAAAAGAGCTAAAAGAAAACTCCAAGGGTTCCTTTTTCACTGTTATCAAATCTTGAAAAAGAGATAAAAGTGCACCTCAAGTCCTTTTTTGTTTTTAACAAAGCTCTAAAAATAAGGATAAAAGTATGCTTTGTGGTCAAATCATTCTTGAAATAAATCTACAAGACTAATCTACACATCAGTTGTAAAACCTGTTCAGAAAAAAATAAAATGGATTAAAAATACTTGTTTCATGATAAAAATAGAATAAAACCATAGTCACAGCAATAAACATGATTTGCAAATAATCAAATGACTGATTAAAAGAGTTTTACTATTCAATTTTACTATTTTGAAAGTTACCATTTTCATTTTGGAGCTCTGAACCTGTTTTTTCCCCCTAACTTCAGCCGTTGATTGCGATCAATTTTTTGGACAGTTTTCATCGCCGTTTGATCCAGGTTGGTGCCATAAACCGTCTCTTTCTTTCAATAGTCAATTCATTTCCTTTCATTGCAAATTTTTATGGATTTGGGCCCCTTAGGGTAAATTATTTTTCCAAAGAGTGAAATGCACCCTTGAGCATTGAAAAATGCATTGTGGAGCACCTAAATTGAAGCCTAGGTGCAAATGCAATGCACTGTTCCTTGTTCAAGGCTGCATTGGGGGAAATTCACATTCTTGATTCTTGCATTGTACCCAAAATTTGCCTAATTTTTTGCATGAAAAGGAGTCTGATGAGCCTTATTGTTATGTTTCATGATTTCATCAGACTAGAATGAAGATTACTTAGAGAGAAAGAGAGAATGAGAATAAAATATGATTGCCCTAAATGATCCAGGTATAGTAAGAGCCCTAAGATATTGTGTGTTATTAAAGTACTTCCGCTTGTCAGGGATGAGACAAAAAGTAGAACTCTTGTAGTTCCTAGTTCGAGCATGGGATCCGGATATTGAGGAATTTCACATTAGGAACAAAGTGGTTCCTATTATAGTGGAGGATGTATATTTTCTTACAAGTTTGTCGAGGAGAGGCTTTCCCATTTCTCTCTTAGGGTTTGCTCTCGGAGGAGAGACAATGAGAGACTATGTTTTGCGATATTGCTATCTAGGGGCAGAGCCAAGCAAGGATGGGAAAATAAACATATGTGACATTCATGATTTGCGTTTGAAAACCATTCTTTTCATGATCACAAAGCTTGTCGGCACCGTTACAACACATGTAGCGAATAGATCATATATGCAGTATGCGCTAGAGTGCATGGAGCCAACAGTCTTCAACTGGTCTGAAGTTTTACTTTCTCAAATAAAAAAACAACTGAACAAGGCAAAGGGAGGAAGGAAGAAAAACTTCAGTTATGGGTCGATCCTCATTTCATTTGCCTTAGAGAGGATTCCACTGATGCAGCCTCAACATGTGATACTTGGTGTGTCTAACCCTAGAGATCTGAGGATGCAAATATGGGTAGAACTAATGGATAGGCATGCAGGACAATCATCCATTGTGTTATTGAATTCATTATTCGCTTGGTTCAGGTGACAGGTTATCGCCATTGATGAGTATGCATACACAGGCGTTGATTTCCGAGGAGATCTAGACATAGCTTTAGTAGAAGGCGCTCAGTGGGGTGTAATAGGTAAGAATGTTTTGACCATGATTTTTTATTTTTTCTTACAATGTTTTTGTATTTTTATGTTTTCCCAATACTAAAATAAAGTTTTAATGTAATGCATATGTTGGTCGAGTTCAACCAGTGGAGGAACCAGAGCATGGAGTAGATGAGCCAACAAAGAGGGCTGTTGGGAGATCAGTCCTTCAGGATTTAGACCTGGCTGAGACTCTGTCTGAGCTTTGGAAACACATAGAGGGGTTGACCTTCGGGATTCCATATTGCCAGATCGAAGAGTTACCCATGCAAATGCAGCACCACACTATAGGCGTTCCTAACCGCTGGATGCAATTACTTGCATAGGATAGCTAGATCTATATCATGTTACCATGAGCACCACTAGTTTACTTTTAACATGTTGCATACATTTTGAGGTCAAATTACCAATGTGTCTTGGGCACAAAATTTTGTAAAAACTATAACTATCTATCTATTTGATTTCAGTGTTTTCATATGTTTATTGCGTAATCCTATTCAATTATGTGAATGTATATTTACATGTGTTGCAAATGTCCGTCTAAAACATGATTAGAAAAAGAATCAATCAATATGTTCAAGTTTCGGGAAATGTGTTGATATTGAATAAAATCCAGGTGTCTTTCTAAAAGTCGAACTCTTAGGAACAAACGATGCAGTGTTGGATTTCTAATAGTATAAACACTAGCAAGTTGTAATACCACAAGTTGTGAGTCTAACTTTATGATGATGTGGTTAATAGAAAATGAAATGGCATCAGAGAGAAGTTTGATCAATGCACTATACTCAGCGATATTGTTTGTCGATCTACTGATACAAATCCCTTGAAAACTCACTAACTCGTTGTTCGGAGTGAAAATGGCCCACACTGTAGAGGATAGATTCTACGTACTATGACTAGCACCATCAACATACCCAACAAATGGTTCCAAAGATTCAAACATCTGCGATGAAATGTAAAGAAGATTAATAGTGAATGCAAATCAATAACATATATACAATATAATACAAAAAATTACTATGCTCATGATTAAGCATAGTAACGTTTCAGATACAACCCATTTTAGGGCTGCACCAACAGAATTCCATCGTAATCCACCAACTCGTAGACAACCTTAGCAAGAACTCTTTTGCCAATATAGGGGCCATGCCATAATGGCTCAAATTTCCCTGTACCTATTACATCAGCTTCTTGATCATAAATAAGGACCAAGTAGCCCTTTGAGAAAATGCGAGGCTAGACATTTTTGTCGTATTGCGCCTTTATACATCTCTTATGCGCTTTGTTGGCCAATAGGGCTTCACGAAACGTTTCATCAAGATGGATGAGGTTAAAAAGACGTGCTTCTTATTCTGAGGTGTTAGGTAACAAGTCGATTGTGAGTTTTAACGATGGTATTTCACATTGGATTGGAAAGATAACTTCCGGACCATACACCAATTGAAAGGGAGTAAATCCGGTTGCATTTCTCACCGAGGTTCGGTAAGCCCACAAGGCCGAGTACAAGATCAAATGCGAGTTTCTTTCACAAACTCCTATCATTTTTTGAAGCATATGTTTAAGAATCTTATTGATAGCCTCAACTTTTCCATTTTATTGTGGATAATAAGGAGTAGAATTATCATGTGACAATCCTAACTTGGTAGTCAATTCAGTCATCATATGGTTGCAAAAATGCTTCCCATGATCTGTGACTATAGCCTGTGGGACCCCAAACTGTGCAATGACATGATTAAATAAAAAAAATGGAACTGTTTTTTATGTGTTTTTGAATGTAGGCATTTCTTTGGCCCACTTGGTAAAGTAGTCTACTGCGACAATAATATAACCATGCCCCTCAGACGAACAAGGGTTACAGGTCATGAAGTCAATGCTCCATTTTGAAAATGGTACCATAGAGACAACATGATGCACTGGCATTAGCGGTTTGTGGATTTTACGATCAAATATCTGGCATGCATGACAAATTCTGAGCGCGAGGATGCAGTCGTGAAATATGGTAGGCCAAAATTAATCGGTGTGGAGTATCTTCTGCATGGTAGAGTATCCAGACAAATTTCCACCACAAGCCCCAACATGACAATCTTTTAAAACCTTTTCAGCCTCCTCATGAGTGAGGCACCTTCTTAAAATTGTATCGAAACCATGAAGATAAAGTGTATCGTCGACGATTAGATAATCTTTGGCTTGGTATCGAATACGTCGCTGGTCAGAGCAAGAGGTATCAGGCCGAAAAGTCTGGGTCTGGAGATAAATGATAAAATCCCCATACCAAGGATTAGATGATCCGATCAGAAACAAAGACTCTTCAGGCATATATGGTTATGATGTAGTAGCAGTACTATAAGAGGGAAGGTCACAGAGAAGCTCAAACAATACTAAATACTTCTTTGAATTGGATTTGATGAATTCCAAATCAAATTCCTGCAAAATGATAATCCATTTTAAATATTTCCCCCCCAGCAATTGATGTGATAAGATATAAGTCATGGGGTTGCAATCCAAAATGACAATGGTTTTCCAGAATATGATATAGTGGCGAAATATTTGGACATATTGAACAACTTCCAAGGTAAGGTTTTCTACGTACAAATAATTTACTTTCGTATCATTGAGATTACGACTCAATTAATAGATTGGATGTTCTATCCCATCTTCTACTTGGACCGATACCATAGCAATGGTCATATTAGTTGTGACGATATATAAGAAATAATCACTTTGATAATTGGGGGGATACATTAATGACGCCCGGACAAGAGTATCCTTGACAACATCAAAAGAAGCTTGCGCAACTGGATCCCAATAGAAGGGAATCTCATTTTTCAAGAGGCGAGTAAATACTTAAGCCATTTCAACATAGTTGGGTTTGAACCTCCTTAGGAAGTTAGCCTTTCCTTGAAGTTTTTGTATTTGAAGTAAATTTGATGGCGTAGGCAAACAAAAAATGGCTAGGACCTTTAATGGGTAAATTTGAATCACTTCTTTTGAAATGATGAATCCAAGCAAACGACCATAACCAACACAAAACACACATTTATGTGGATTGAGGCATATTTTTTCGTGTCGGCGGTGTAAAAATATGGCTCTCAAATGCATTGGGTGATCAATATGATTTCGTGAATGCGTGGGTAAATCATCTAGATAGGGTTGAACAATGTGCTTGATGTCATTAAAGCATAATCCATTTCTCTCTAAAAAGTGGCCCCGACGTTCTTTAAACCAAACAATATTTTTCAATAAGCGAATGTGCCCTAGGGACAGATGAATGTTGTCTTATATTGATCCTCTGGGTGGATATTGATTTGATTGTAGCCGGAAAATCCATCCATGAACGAAAATATTTCGCGTCCAACACAATCATCAATAATCTGGTCGATAAAGGGAGTAGGATAGTTGTCTTTTGGACAAGCAAGATTGACATCTCGATAATCGATGCACATTCTGATGGTTCCTTGTTTTTTCATAACAGGAACGATGTTGGAAACCCATTCAATTAGTGGAAAAGGGTAAATGAAACTAGCACACAAAAGTTTCTCAAATTCTTATTTAATGGCAGTGGCCTTCTTCGGATGAACAAGACGAAGGTGTTGACATACCAACTTGACATCAAGGTACATATTAATAGTGTGTTCAACGATACTAGTATCTATGCCTGGCATTTCCTCATAAGACCAAGCAAATACATCATGAAATTCATGAAAGATAGAGTGATATATTTCGAGTTTTGATGGAGAAAAAGATATGCCGACATGAATATTTTCTACAATGCCAGGTTTGTTCAAAATATCGATAGAAATGGTTTATTCAATATTTGACAGATTTCGCTTGTAATTTGATTGCATTAATAGGAAAAGAATTCAAAAAGAAATTTTTGATTGTTGGGTGATATAGTTCACTAAGATAATTTTCTTCATAATCAGGAAGATGGGAATGATGATGATAATATTCCCATGGTTCTCCTTCCGACATCAGGGTTTCCAAAATATTCTCATATGTCAAGAAAGTTGAGGAAAAAGGATCAGATGGAGTGCCAAGATCTAAGGAACGATCAACCCAAACAATTGGCGGCAATGATTTTGGATTCGTCACCAAGCTAGATATATTGATTACTATGCCAGCTCAATAGGGCTGGGTGGAAGAAATGCATCCACCGTAACAACTTCAGAATCACCCATACTCTTCCTTAAGCCAGATGGGGTGGAAGAGATCATATAGCAGGTATCTATACTTGCAATTTCTGTCGACGTCGCAGGCGGTGGTAATGCAAAGGTTCCCATGAGAGTGGAATCCTTTAAGATTCTTACACCAATGTTCTGAAGTGCGGGTTGGGGTGCATGAACAAACGAAACACTTCTAGTTACTTGTGAAGTGGAGGAAAATAAAGATAACTGCTTGATGACTATGATAACACCTTTATATGGAAAGGCAATCATTCTAAAATATGTAGAAACAATTGCAGTCATAGCATATACCCATGGCCTTCCCAGTAAAATATTTTAGTCAAGGGGTCCGTCAAAGACCTCAATGTCAACATTCATTGTTTTCCCCCCTAGTTCAACATGTAGGTTATTGATAATACCACATGGCTTATATGTATGTCCGTCGAAAGCCTTCAACGTTGTTGATGATTGAGATAAGCACGGTGAGCCAAGTGACTTCCAGTAGTTTAGAGACATAATGAACGTAGATGATCCCTCACCAGTAATAGTACGATGAACAAGGTGAGTGAGAAAATTTACTTGGATGGATAATTCTAATTTTTTTGGTAATTGCGGCACATAGCCCATATGATTAAATACTATGAGATTAGAACCAGTTAGATCAATTCCACCAATTGATGATAACAAAGCCTGTTTCTAGGAGGGGCGATTTTGTAATACCTCAAGAGTTGACATAGATGAAGGGGATTGAGCCAAATCCTCAACTATATTATAATTTTGAGCAGCTCTTGCTCTAGTATTATACGTTGATTTATGAACGACTCCTTCGGTGGCTTGATTATCAATTCAAGAATAGCAGGTGACGATACTGATTCTGTAGACGTATTCGTGGTAGAGGCAGTAGGTTGATTAGTGGCCTGAATACTGTAATATTTATTACGTTGACACCAAAATATCTATTGATGGCTTTGTGACAGATAGCATAAGCACTTGGGAACTAGAAGCTGGATCCGTAGCAACCACATTTGTGTCCGGATTTGGAAATGGATCTGTCAACACAGTTGATGCATGTGAAGTATTAACCATTTTTGAGAATTCAACGTGGTGAGGAAAATCCTGAACAAAGTGTTCCTCATTACAGATTATGCATGGATAATGAGGTTTCCTATTTCCTGACAATTGATCAGATGATCTTTCCTACAGGTTAGAAGTTTTCTTTTTCTTTGATTTCCCTTTTTTCTTACTTCCGGGTTGCTTGTCACTTTTTCCTTTATCAAATGACACAAAATTAATTTCAGAAGAAGGCGTGGGATCAGATGCAGTAGTATGATGTGTGCTTGTAGTACCAATCATACCATCTCTGGCATGAGAGTCCTTTGATGGAGGAGGAATAGGAAATTTGGATTGCGACGCATTAAGATTTTCCTCGTAGAGCATGTCAGACTGAGTATAAATCAAGTCTAAATATTGGCATGAGCAATAACCTGCTCTTCAGTGACAACGCCACCCTTAGCCACATCCTTAGTTATAGATGGTAACATGGACTTAATGAACCACTTAGCAAGGATTTAATCAGGAACAAATGTCTTAACCATTCTACGACGATGACGCCACTCATGAATATGATAAGAAATGTGAGTAGCATTAATCTGTTTAAAATTAGTCAAGAGTTCCGTTCCAGTTTCATATCGTATGGGTAACTGGAATTGAGTCAAAAGGACAGTAGCTAGGGCAGTGAAATTATCAAAAGAATCTCTAGGTAACTCAATGTACCATTTTGCAGCCGGACCAGTGAGCATACATTGGAAAAGACGTAGTCGAACAAAGTCATCATTTAGGGAGTTTGATGAACACCACAAATGAAAAGTCATAACATGAGCCGACGGGTCTTCCCCAGGGTTTCCATTGAACTTAGGAATATCTGAGGGTAATTTATGGGGTATCACCGGCCACCAAGGAGCATAGTTGATTGGATCATTGGTGAGCCGGTTTAAATTTGATAACTCTAAAGTTGCAAAAAAGGGCAACTATTGATTGAGGTCGGGTTGAGCATAGCCAGGGTATGATGGAATTTCTTGGGAAATTGGCCTTTAAGCACCAACATAAGGAATTTGTTGTTGGTAACCAAGATAGGGGTTGTTTTGATAAGGAAATGCTTGAGGATTATGACCATAGGTTTCCCCCCAGCATGAGGAGTATAATAAGACGAAAGATACTATTCTCCAAATGCGGGGAGTTCAGTTGAGATGGTACTGGATGGAATAGACCCAGATGGACCAGCTTGATATTGCCTTGATGATGGATATAAAGGATCAAGATGTTCAGTAATCACTATAGGTTTACCAACTAGAATACCAGACAATGACATTGGTGAAGTCCATGGGTTTGAAGATGCACCAGAGAAAATTCCAGATAAATATTTATAGCCTAATGGGACCATAGGGCCACCATATAAATATGACTCTGGCGAAGTTGTGAACATCGACAGGGTAGTGAGAGTAGGTTCTGATGCAATTGGAACATATGGTCCAATCGAAGATGTTTATTCAAGCATGGTTACTTGACCAAATGTATACCCTTTTGAATCGACAAGAATTTGATTAGGAATAGGATCAACAAAAGTAGAGGGTGGTGATTGAGGAAAATAATCGTACAGGTAAAGATCCTCCCTAATATGGGTTGGAGTTAAAGGTGTTTCGTCTTGTGGGATTTCTTCAATCAAAATTAAAACAGGTGGAAGGATTTTGCCGTCAGGCTCAAAGTATATTTCAGGAGGTTTGCTACGCGATATGGGAGACTCAATGGCTACAACATATTGTGGGGTGACCAATACAGAAAAAAATTCTGGTCGTTCGACTTCGGGATGCAGATGTTCTGGAAAAAAAGAGATAGGATCTCGATCAACTTCCAATTGAATAACATTGGGTTCGGGAGGTATGGTCTCACTATGTTATCACCAAATTGTACTTGATTGGATGCTTATTAAACAACTTAGTGTAACTATTTCAAACCACTTCTAATTGAAGTTTAGCCTCTTCAGTTTGAGAGGGCTCTCTCAAGGGGGTTTTATGATATTGAATAATGATAGTACTAGATGGCTAACTTTATGGAAATATTAACTTATTTTTTATGATTTTAGGTTGAAAAGAGTGCAAGCTTGCTACCATTGGGCTTATGGAGTCAACAATCAGTATTTTCAGTGACAAAGGTTCTTCAACATGGAAGCTGAGGTAGATATAGGTCTTTAACAGATGCAACTCACACATAAAACATGGGAAAGCACAGTCATTTCATCACTAAAGGAAGTCAGAGAATAAAATTATGAATTATGAGTAATAGAGATGAAACCTACTGCAAGTGGTAAAAAATGAAGATCTAGATCAATAAGACATCAAAAACCTCATGAGAATCTCAGTTCTGTCAAGAAAAATGTCACTGTGTATTACTGGTATTTTTCAAAACATAAAAGCAACAGTTTGGTGAAAATGTTCTCCAACCCCTTACTACTTTGATGATTTTTCTTTAAATAGACATTCTTTACAACAAGGATGATCTGCGTGGTGGCTAGATCCTCGAATTCTCCTATGACACCTTTCATAACTGAAAAACATAAATTACAACAGAAAATTGATAGCTATCTTCTAAAGAAACCATCTCCTAATAGGACTCTAACTCCTATTTATTACATTCCTCTATCCTATCCGTGAAAACAATTACATGACAGTTACAAAATGAATATCACATGCTCTAGAGGCACATGATCAAATTCATCACCACTTTACATATTTAACGCCTCCCTATTTTTGTGGAGCATAACCTTGTGTTTTAGGAATAGATGATCCTTGAGTTCAACGTTGTTTTGATTGATGACTTGACTACATGATACTTCCTTTGAGTCATAAATATATTATGATAAGCTCCCTTGACATGTTGGAGGTCTCTAGCTAGCCAAAACTATCTTTAACATGTTCAAAACCTTCAACAATGGCTCGCTACGAAAACAGGATAGTTTCGTAGCGAGTTTTGGTAGTGTTGAAAAAGTGACTTCTGCATCCATTTTCTTCACTGCTTTGTTGTTCCATCATGTTCATCAAGCTATGAAACCTTACCACCATGAACCCCCCTCCTTGAATCCTGAAAAAAAGGACTTTAAAAGCAAAAAGGATGCTACAAATTTTTTCGTAGCGTATTCCTGGATTCAAGCCTGAGGTACGCTACGAAACTGTGTAAAAACCCAAAAATTGCCCCTTTCAAAATTGTCTTCAAAAATTGACCTCCAGCTGCAAAAATTTGATTTTCTGCATGTTATGGACCTACTAAGGCATAATTCATCCAATTTATTTCTCCTGTGGTGTTTTCTCTTCATTTATGATCAATTGACTTATAATCTCTTCCACCACAGTCATTTTCAAACCTTTGTTTTCCAACTCTTCATGAATCAGCTCCAATTGCTTTCAAGGTCTTGCACTTTGTCCATTAATGCCCCGTTCTTGGATTGCAAGTGCAAGTTTATCTTTTTGATATGCTTGACCTCTCCTCTTAGTGGCTGAGTCCACTTTATCAGTTTTTATGTATTGTCCAAGGTCTTTGAGACACTTGTGTCTTGATCCTCCCAAACTTTCCTCATTTGTTCAAATTGAACTTTCTCAACTCTATGCTTCTTTGCCTCTTTCAACTACTCCTTAAGGGTTTCAAGTTCTGATTTTTCAGTGATTTTCTCTTTACCATTATTTTGTTTGATAACCAGATATTCTTTTGTAGGTGAGCTTTGGGTGTGTCAATCTTCTGCAAAGGCTCTGTCTCCATGCTCACTGGTTATAATTGCTTTTCCAATGTAGGTGATGAAATATCTCTAGGTTTGGGAACTCTTTCATGAGTGACAACATCTACTTCAAAACCACTCATGAACATAAAGCATGTCCAATACTTGCCTAATCTCTTCAACTCCTCTAACACCAACAACTTAATCAAACCATGATGAAAGAGAGAGGTTTCATTTCCTTCTGTTTTAACTTGAACCTTATCTAACATTTTACCTAGACTTCGTATAAGTAAAAGGGCAAGTCAAGAGACCTCTTACCCACAAAATGTAGCAGAAGCCTAAGTTGGTCGGAGTAGGCCATGTGAAATCTTCCTTTACATGTGAAATACTTCTGAACGATCATTAGCAGCTTTGAAAAGTTTTCCTTCATGTAACTCCTTGGGATAGAATTTGTGAGATCAATTTCACTATGCTCTGGCTTAATGAACTCTTTGCAGTACTATATGGTGAATTTGATTCCTTTAAACCATTTTTCCCCTCCTCTAGGGATTTTTTTCTGCTGCAATGCTGTCTAGTATGACTGTGAGGTTTAGAATTCCCACCTTTGAGGTTGTTCCAGTGAAAATGTTAGAAAACTCCTTTGAAACCTGCAAATGGCACCCCTAGAATCTTTGACAGAATTGCAAGCAACCTGTTCTTCTGAATACCTCCAAGGCAGTTGGATCTTCATTTAACAAATTCATGTCCATGGGCTCATACCTGTGGCAGTGACCACCTTTATTAGTTTTATTCCTTGCAGCCATGATGAATTCATATCTTCAAAGCCTCACTTGCTAGATGACACTAGAAACCTTTGGAAATTCCAGCAACCTGCTTGGATTGATGAAGTAGCACTCCAGAAACCCAATAACATGCAAGGAGAAAGCAGAGAATGAAAAAAATACTCAATTAGGTAATGTTTTATGGTTTGAATGACAACTCATGCCTTAATCATGACACATGCATGCTAAAAGGGGTAATGATGACCTCAGGGTTGGCTTTGTACAATTGAAATAACCCTAACAGACTTGAATGACATCCACCCTAACTCCTCTAATCATGAACTGACACCTTGAATCAATTTTGACAAGACAGACATGAAATTTTTTTTTCGTAGCATAGCTAGTTCATTTTCTGACAGTTTCTCTATGAAACTATTAGGCTGTTTCATAACAAAAACTATTATTTCGTAGTGTAAAATGCTACAAAAATAGGTAAAACTGGCTGACGTGTCCTTTTTAAAATTTAAATTCTTGGGAAATTAAAACTAATAGCAAATAATGACTGTTGGGACATGACATGACCTGAATGGAGGTGGATTGAGATAAAATGGAGGTGGTCTTAAAACTTAGGATAGGTTAAATATGAAAAAATGAAATATTCCTATACCAACCTGAAACCTTTGATAAATGAACTATATGACCATGTCAAGTAATGTTTCACAAAATTATAAGTGATAACAGTGGCTCCACTTGGGATGGTGTGCCCGTGTGGTACACCAAATCACCTATAGTTACAATGCCACCCATCTTCTTGGAAATAAAAACTCTGAAAATTTTCAAGCATTCTTCAAAATCTAATGGCCTTCACCTTGGGCTCAAGTTTGATGATTAGCTTGCCTTTATTAGCATAAAAATGTAATAAAATGGAATATATACAATGGAGTGAAAGATCAATAGAACTTAAGAGGAATAGTGCTTCAAAAACCTGCCATTGAGAGGCCCTCCAGCACAAGGTTGTCCATCCATCTCATGCAGTAGGTAAGTTTTGTTTCCATGGAATGCAGCTACTATGAATGGACCTTTCCAGATATTCTCAAACTTACCATGTTTCCCCTTTTCTTCAATTTTGGCCTCCCACTTCAATACCACATCTTGTATCTGAAAGTTTTCCTCTTTGACCTTCTTGTCAAATGTCTTCTTTATTCTGTTTTGAGACTGCTGATAGCTGTTAAACAATTCCTCCCTTTTTTCCTGTAGAGCTATCAACTGGTTTATTCTCCTATGAATAGCATTAGGCTCCTCCTCTAATCCTTGCAACAACTTCATAACAGGCACTCCCAATGATGTAGGAAAAATGGCTTCAGCTCCATATACCAACTCATTAGGTGAAGTACCAATTGAACTTTTTGTACACACTCTATCAGCCCACAGAGCATACTTTAGCTTTAGATGCCATGATCTTTTATTTTCCTGCAACACCTTCTTAATAATTCTCACAATTCTTTTGTTAGAATATTCAACAAGACCATTACCTTGTGGGTAGTAGGCAATAGAGTGTCCAAGTGTAATGTGGTACTGATGAAAAAAATTAATCAACCTCTTGGATTTGAATGCCTATGCATTGTCAGTAATGATCTTCATAGGACCGCCAAACCTAGACAATATGTTATTCTCTAAGAATGAAATGATGGCTGAATCATTTTCTTGCCTTGTTGGGATTGCTTCAATCCACTTGGTGAAATAATCAATTGCTATTAGGATCCAGCGATGCTGCCCTGAAGATGATGGATGTATCTTAGCAATAAAATATAGTCCCCATTGTTGGAATGGCGCCTCAACATAAATTGGCATCAAGGGTAAAGCAACAATCTTTTTCTTACC
This sequence comes from Pinus albicaulis, assembly GCA_034641835.2. Lineage (NCBI taxonomy): Eukaryota > Viridiplantae > Streptophyta > Pinopsida > Pinales > Pinaceae > Pinus > Pinus albicaulis. The sequence goes on along the minus strand of JAXQQM020073927.1, from coordinate 102,630 downwards.
ATAAAAAATCTGGCATTCATGGCATGTGTTGTGGTTCCTATGATTTGGAAGATTTGGCAATACCAAATGACAAGACAACATCAAACCACTTTGGGATCCTAGGATCTAGCCCTCCTGGATCCAGAGAGGGATCTCTCTATAAATGCAAAGAATGATATATCTTAAAGTTAGTTTATGGTATTAGGCTAGGTATGAAGCACAAGGGTTTTTGGTTTGTTTGTTTGGTTGGAGATCATCAATTGAGAAGATTATGTGAAGTAGAGAAAGAACAAAGTAGCAGGATGTTTCAGCATGGGAAGATGGGTCAAGAGAAGTGCCAATCCATTGAGATATGGAGTCATAAAAGGGTTTATTCGCATAAAAACTATCCAAGGGTTTCCATAGGGCAAGTCATCTATACCAAAAGATCTTTTTAGATAGATGGTGAGAAGGAACATTAAGAAGTGGGGTGAAAGAAAGAAACCAAAGTGCAGCCTAAGATCAGTTAAGGACTTTTAACCTATCCTGCTTTTGACATAATTCAAAGGAAACTCTCGATAAAGACACAAATGGTAGCTTAAGATCAGGTAAAGACTTTTAACTTAGCCTTCTTTTAGCATACTCTTAAGGGAAACAATCCATCAATCCTCATAACTGCTTTCATGTTGGAATGACGATTGCCGTTAGACCAAAACTCGCAGGCATTAGTCTCCGCTACAATTGCCAGTGTTAGGATCCACGAGAGGTGGTTAGTCCATGTTGTGAAACACATGGGGAGCATTGAACCCAATGTCAAACAATCTCCCCCCCAACGCAAGCCGAATGAGTTTCGAACTCGAGACCTGTCGCTCTGATACCACTTGTTGGAATCACGATTGCCGTTAGACCAAAACCCACAGGCATTAGTCTCCGCTTCAATCACCAGTGTTAGGATCCACGAGAGGCGGTTAGTCCATGTCGCAAAACATACGGGGAGCATTGAACCCAATGTCCAACATTTCAGACAGTAGAAAAAATTTAAGATTAATCACAGAGCAAGGCATAAGATCAAAGAAAGAATTTTAACCTTCTCTGCTTTTGACACCAACTCACAGGGAAACTTTCAAGACAAACTATTGGAGAAGAAACTAGAGGACATGGCTAACCATAGACTTCCCTAGTTTAATCTTTACTTAGCATGAAATGAAAATATCTTTCAAGGAAAATACTTCAAGTTGTACTTAGCAAGACATGGTCTCACCAACGTTTCTTGACTGGTTATACTCTATAGAATTATCCTTAAATACACAATTAGAGGAAAACATAGAGATAAAGATTAACAGTGAGATTTAGGGTACTTCCAACAGTATTTCCTAATCTATGCTTGCTTTTCTTTATCAGAGAATAATGGACAGTATGAAAAACATGAAAGCAAACAATCACAGTAAGGAAAACACCACCAATAATATAGACCAAGATCCTATGAATCTGCTTGTTCAATTGATGTGAAAAACCAGTCACATACTTTGAGTCCAATGGCTCTTTACGGTCCAAACTTCTCTTCCCAGCCTACTATATTAAAAACTACTCAGCTACTTCCCCTCAATAACAGTTCAAACAGTCAATAAAATCCCAACCCTTTACAATGAATCTTCAATGAATACTTATAGGTGAATGCGGAGGTGGAGTAGTAGATATGAACTTAAATGATTCATTAAGACAGGGGGGAGGAAGTATTCGAATGCTCTCTTTGCTTAATGGCTCTGTATTAACATGTTGGTACCCTTTAGGCTGGTTTAGAAGTCTTTGTTAGGATGACAATAACTCCAAGGGTATGTTCCTTGAAGTACTTTTTTGGCTGTAGTACTCTGTTTATCTTCTGTGACAAGTAAGGTGAAGATTTTTCCGTTTAGGTATTCCATACTTCATAAACAATGCACTGACAATTCTAGGAGCTTTTTTTCAGGATAATAACTGTTATGGGCTCGATGAGGCATAGAGAATGCTGTGGGAATTTTTCCTTCTTAGGAGAAAGAACATTCTGCTGATATTAAATCAGTGATATGGCTTGATGTGTGCTTTAGGCTTCATTAAGCCTCCTTGATCATCTTCGGGTCTTTATCTGTGTCCTTAATCGTTTCAAAAATTGGATTATAGGCATTAAGTCTTCAACATTAGGAATTAATCCTTAAATTATTCTTCTGATACTCTTTGCTGCTTCTTCTGACCTGTGTTTGTGAATATACAGGCTATAGAGGCACTGGAGGGTTTATGTCAAGGTTTAACAACCCGATATTCAATAAAACATGTTTTAAACCCTCTTAGTGGTGTCTTCCTCTACTATCTTTGGCTCTGTGATGGTCCTTCTACGTTATGTGTCTCTTGTCTGTGACTGTGGAGACAAAATGAATTCATCACTCTGTAAACCCTGCAAAACACGATAATCACATTATAAAAACCGGTGGGAGTGAGGATGGCTGCTTCAGAGGCTCGTGAGGGTGGAGGAGCGTTGAGGAGAAAGGTGGATACAACTGAAAAATGGATGAAAAACCTAGGCAGAGAAGCTAACCAGGTGCTTTGGAGGTTTGGGCGCGAGGAGGAACAGGAGCAGTTGGATTAGGAAAATCGACGACGAAGATTGGTTGATGAAGTCGTTTGGGAGGGCGAAAGGGAGCAAGTGAAATGTTATCACGATATAACGTGGGCTGTTAGATCAGGATGATCTATGGCTGTGATTTAAAGTGGAAATGACATTGCGGGGAGGTAGGCGGTAATTCAGAAAACCAGAAGTGGTTTTCACACACAAAAAAGGGGGGGAGGTGGTATCCACAAAAAAAACGCGATTCCATACACCTTTTGACACGTGTCCCTATGAATACCGCCCATTTTGCGTAATTTTCGGTGTTAACTCTCGGGTGCAAAAATTATGCGAAATGCATCGGCAACCATTGGATTGGAGGCTGCAAATCCAATGGTGCGGATCGCACGCGATGGATGAAGAGCTGCGCTAGCGGAAGAAGTGGTGGGACCCGGTGATGACGTGATCCCTTTTGTCGCGAGGTGAACGGTGGTTTAAATGTGAACCGTCGGATCCTGCGATCGCACGACGGAGGTCGAAAGGAGGATGTGTATGGTAAAAGGATGGTCAGATGGGAGAAAACACATGAAAATCGTTGATATTCTCAGATCAACAGTCACGATCTGTCCTGAGAGGAAAGGTTGGGAAATGAAAAACCAAAGGAAAAATGGGTTTAGCACGGGGATGGTTCATTTTGTTAGCGCTCGGCTGCAGGCTTATGAGTGGGGTGCGATTGAATCTTGATCGTCGGTTCTTGTGGATTCGATGGTTGAGATTAAATCAGAGGATTGAAGAGTCGGGGAAAAGACTAAAGAGAATTTTTTTTGCGATTGAGATGGCGAGGTGTGGTCCTGTGAAAAGGGCGAGGAGACCGGGGGTTTAAAAGAAAAGGCTTATTGCATCGAAGTTTTGAAGTAAAAGGCAATAAGGAAACAAGAAACCCTGATTGCAATTGCGCGATGGGGGATAGCTCCAGGTTATGGCTCCAAGTCACATGCGGGGAAAAGGAGCTGGGGCTAAGGGCAAAGGGGCTTAAGGCCTTAATGCAAAAATGGAGATTTTTAAGGATTTTTGAAGGATTTTTTGAGGAATTTGGAGGCTCTGATAGAAGGAAGGAGGGATTTTTAAACCAAATAAAGGGGAATATAAGGTTTAGGAATATTTAGAGGTCAAATGAAGGGGTTTTGAGGGATTTCATGAAGGAAATAAGAATGAAAAATGGGGGATTTTGTGGGAATGAAATGGAGCAAATGGAGGCCTTTTTGAGAACATCTTCTTTAGAAAACAACAGGGTTCATTAATGGGAACAACAATGAAGATTCTTTAAAGGATAGAAGACACATGGAGGCTTCAAGAATGATAGATTTACAAAGGAAATGTGTCTCTTGAAGACTCAGAAACATATTTAGCCACCTGTTTTCTTTGAAAAAGTATTATAGGTGGCTAACAACACACAACTATCTTCTTGTAGACATCCTTGAAAATGGTAGGACAGTAGTACCCTGCTCTGAGAATTTTTTTTACTGTGGCCTTCCAATAGTGATGTCCTACACAATATCCTTTATGAAACTCTTCAATCACCCTTTCAGCTTCCTCTTCCAACAAGAAATTCAAAATAATTCCACCAATATCTTTCTAATACAGATTTTTATCTATGATGCAATACCTCAGAGATTTCAGTTTCACAAATCTTGCTTTAGATTTAGTCAATTCAGTAGGAGCTCTATGATGATGTAAGACAGACAATGTTTGTGTACCTGTTAGATAGGATGTACTTTTCTTCAATAGGCATCATCTCTTCATATTCATATGATAATTCTGAAATTTCTACAATAAAATTTATATCAAGACCATAAAAATTGGACTCTGCCATCAACTTTGCTAGCCCCCGACCTTTCATCAATTTTGTAGGTCTGATTTCTATATCATATTCCAGCAAGTTAGCTATCCACTTCCCTCTCTTGCCATCAGGATCAGGTTGATTCAAGATGTATTTCACTACAACATTAGGAACAAATGCTATGACATGAGAATGCAGAATATAAATTCTCAAGTCTTTGATGGCTTTGACCAAAGCATATGCCCATTTTTATAAAATGTTATAATTTAGCTCTGAATTAGCAAGGGTCCCACTAAAGAATTAAATGGGCTAATTTGTACCTTTTTTTCCTTTCTGCAAAAAAACTCCAACAATTTTGTTTTCTGATGCAAATGTAAAAACCAGAAATTCATTTGAAAAATCCGGGCTAATCAACACTGGGGCCTGAGTGAGTGCCTTCTTAATTTATTCAAATGACTGCTTTTCTTCAATTGTCCATTTAATGTCAGCTCCTTTCTTCAACATCTTGGTTATGTATTTGAAAATCTTAGCAAAATTTGGAATAAACCTTCTCACAAAATTCACTCTTCCAAGGAAAGACTGGATTTCCTTCCCGCTTCTAGGAAGATCTACTTTTTGAAAGGCATTGACCCTGTTTGGATCAATATTTATCCCTTCTTTAGATATAATGTGCCCAAGCAACTTTCCAAAAGTTAAAGAAAAAATACTCTTGGTGGGATTAAGAGAAATACCAAACCTTCTACACTTCAACAAGACCTTCTCTAGATGCTTCAAATGGTCTTCCTCTCTTCTTGAGAATACTTTTATGTCATCCAGATAGACAACCACCAACTTATCCTTCTCCTCAGCAAATGCAATATCCATTTCTCTTTGAAATTTCGCTCCTACATTCATCAAACCAAAGGGAATCTTGGCATACATGAATGTCTCCCATGGTATGGTAAAGGAAATTTTCTCCTAATCTTCTGGGTGCACTAATATCTGATTGTATCCTAAAAAACCATCCAGCATAGACATCCTTTGGGAACCAACAATGTTTTGCAGAATTTGGTACATCTTTGGGAGAGGGTAATTGTCCTTCAGAGAAGCTTTGTTCAAGTTAAATCTGAAGTCAATGCAGATTATGATCTCTCCACTCTTTTTTCTAACTGGAACAGAGTTAGCAAGACATTTGGAGAATCTGATGGGAAAAATAAATTTTGCATCAAAGAGTTTCTTAATTTCCTTTTCAGTCAGAGGCATAAGCAATGGATTAGTTGTTAAATTCTGAAGATGTTATATTCTAGATGCAAATTTACTTTAAACTTCTAGGGCTCAATGAAATTAAGATGCAGATAGAACATACCAATAGATTGCTGGAAGACAAGAAAAAACAGAGATAAAGAGTGGTGGTGTTACGAAGATCAGCAAGATGCTACAACTAGCAAAGTATTCATAAGGTTAGCCTCCCACATGTCTTACACAACCCCAAGACTTCTCATCAAGAATAATCCTACAAGATGTTGCACCAAGAAGCCCTAAACGCAGAACCAAGAACACTGCTCCATCACCATCCAAGAGAGAAGAAAATGCCTCCACCAAAATGTGTGTGTGTGAAATGAACTTCAAGTCTCTCCAATTTATAGGCATATGTGGGGGTGTGTGATACATCTCTTATGCATGTGGGATAAATCAGGTCAACATTTCATATGTGGAATAAATTCAAAATACATGTTATGCTCATCCGATCGAGATGATCTTTAGATCGATCTTGCACCTCTTCGAAAGAGGAATCCAATAAAAACATTGGCATTGTCATCTGAGCATCACAACATGGATTTTGGACCTAGTTTCCCAAAATTAACACTCCCTCTCAACTAGGGAGAACTCCATCCACCAGTTCCATCCAAACATAGTGCATCATTATGCCATAACTTGCTTCGCTGGCTTCTTTGTTTCAAAACAAAGGTGAGTCACAAAGACATCACTCCCGGCTAACTCGAAGTCAGTGCAGAGGTTCAAAACCTCTATAGGACTCAAAGGAGTCACATACCAACCCGAAGTTGGTTTAACTGACCCAAAGTCAATTGGAGGTCCGAAACCTCAGTTGGACTCAAGAGAGTCATATACTAACTCGAAGTTAGTTTAATTGACCATAAGTCAGTTGGAGGTCTAAAAACTCACTAGACTTGATCCCAGATCAAGTGGTTAGACAAGTGCCATTCTAGACATAGAGAGTACGACAATATCCGATGCATCCATCGGTCTTGCTATGGTCTCTATTTACATTTCCCACCTCATTGGCCAAATGAGAGGTACTTCCCATGAGTCCGAAACTCCATGGGTATGATTCATACGGGCCACAAATCAGAGAGAGGTAAACCAACTCAATATCATCATGGTGGGGCGGAAGCACACCAACAAGGTTCGACAAGCCTAGCCCTATGGTTGCTTATAGATCCAAGAAGCTATCCCCAAATTCCCCCTAGAGATCCCAGAGCTCATCATCCAATAGGAACCTCCAAATAGGGTCATTCCACAATTCCAAGATTCTCACGGAAGGTTAGGAACATGACCTTCCCTAAGGGCTTTGTGAGAATATTTGTGACCTGCTCATCAATTCCTATATGATCGAGCCTTACGGCGCCTTGCGGTACCATATCCCAGATAAAATGGTACCAGACATCAACATGCTTGGATTAATCGTGGAACATGAGATTCTCTGACAAATGAATCCCCCTCTAGTTATCACAAAGGATAACGGTGGAATCTAGCACATGCTCAAGAAACTCACTAAAGATCTTTCACAACCAAGTGGATTCACAACAGGCCATACACGCTGCAATGTATTTGGCCTCAGCGGTGCTCAAAGCTACCGAATTATGCTTCCTGCTCGAAGCAGACCCAAGTGTGAAGCAACATCTAGATGTGCTCTTGTGATCCACCACACTGCCTGCCCAATCGGCATCAGCATATACACTAAGTCTCAATCTCTCGGCAGTGTATCTCAGCCCATGGTCTATCGTTCCCCAGAGATATCTCATAGAGTTTCTTGGCACCAACCTAGTGAATGTTATGAGGATCAACCATGTGTTGACTCAAAGTGTTCACTGCACAACACATGTCCGGACGGATGTTACCTAAAAACATCAAGCCCCCTACGAGTTGTCAATACTTAGTAGGATTTGCTAGCATAGGCCCAACAACATTTTCACTCAACTTCTTAAAGTTGAGTTCCATCGGTGTTGACACAGACTTACAATCCACCATACCAAAACTTTCCCGCAGCTTCACAATATATTTTCCTTGAGAGAGGAAAATCTTGCCAGGTCTCTACCAGACCTCCAGGCCTAGAAAGTAATGAATTAGTCCTAGGTCCTTCATCTAAAACTCAGAAGTGAGCTCCCTCTTCCACTGATGAATGAGAGGGTCATAAACTGTCAGGAAGAGATCGTCCACATAGAGAACCAGAATGAGAGGATTTTCTCTATCAATATTGAAGTAAAGGGTTAGGATCAAAATTAATTCGAGTGTCCCAAACTTCATCAAGTAGCTATATATCCTCTTGTACCAAGCCCTGGGGGCTTGCTTCAACCCATAGAGTGCATTCTTCAACCTTAATGCATGAGAGTCTCTATCCTAGACTTCAAACCCCAACAGTTGCTCCTCATACACCTCTTCCTATATCGAACTATGCAGAAAAATAGTATTCACATCTATCTAATGTAGACTCTATTCTTGCGTAGAAGCAAGGGCAATAATAGATCGGATGGTAGTATATAGGATCATAGGTGCATGTATATCATCATAGTCTACGCCTTCCTTTATAGAGAAGCCTTGCCTTGTACTTTTTAGCACTCCCATTAGATCCATGCTTGATCTTATAGAGCCATTTCTAGGTTCCAACATCTTTGTCCTCCGGTCTTGGGACCATATCCTAGACATCATCCTTTATAATGGACTTGTACTCTTTGTGTATATCATCCTTCCAGACTTGATGCTTTATGGCTTCTTCAAATGATCCAGGCTCACATTGTACTCATGGCTGCTAGATACCCTTGGTATCTATATGGCTTCTTGCTTCCTTGAATGTACCCCTTTGGGGCCATATGACTCTCGACATCCTTGAGAGTGTCTCTAAGCCATGACGGTCTCTTCTTCTTTCTTCCAGCAACGTTATTTTCTCAGGAGCATATACAGTTGTGGTTTCCCTCTTAATTCCAGCTCCTCTGCAAAGGTGCCATTATTAGTCCTTAGAATCTTGATCTTCTTCTTCAAGAAATATATCCAAACGAGCAGCATATTAGATAAATCAAAATGTATCAATTGCTAGACATCAGATTATGATACTTGAGGGAAAAAGAAAGTCCCCCTTTTTATGCTTTCCTGTGGCACAACTCTGATATATGCCTTCATGATTATTTTGAATTTGGGCATCCCAGACACGAACATCCTTTCCTCAGAAAGGGCTTTGTAATCATAGACATGAATATTACTCACCCACTGTCAAGGCCATACAAGAATCATAGCCATATACTACCATATATCTGCTATACATCTTGATAGGTATCATACATTGTCATACCATTGATTTCAGTGTTGCCAAAATATTATCATACACATCACTATCATATTTATCACAGACATACAAAAAAGAGGATATCAAACTTCATGGTTATGTATATTTTTCCATATGCCTCTAAAGATACCACAGATAAAGATCATATAGATTTTTCCATATCTCACTGTCCATATATTCCTACACAACAAGAACAAATACATTGAATTACTTGCTGAAGATGTACTCCACTTACATCCATTTGGTCTCTTGTCCTTGATGTACCAGGTAGGTCCTTTGTCACATCTCACAGAGAATATTGCTTCTCCAAACTCTGCCTTAACTATTCGCAAGGTCCTCTGTTGCTTTAGATACACTTGCATAGCCAACTCTTCAATCTGCCTTCTATCAATGACAAAGCTCCACCTGGTCACTGAACATAGGCCTATATTAGTTTTCCCTACTCATAGGGTCTTCAACAAAATTTCTGCATATAATAACTCAGCTGCTACTGAATCAATGATCTTAGGCTCCACGGATCTACCTTCTAACAATGGATTGGTTCTCCAATAATCACTTAGTAGGAAAGACATTAAACTTACTTCCTCTTTTCTTTGCATATATCTCACGTTCCAGCCCTTAATTCCCTGAGCATGTACATGATTAAGCTCGGCCCTCACTCTAGCTGTTCCACAGGCCTTATGCCCTCTCTATCCAGCGAATACAAGGGTCTCAACCCTCCTTTAGTGCATAGACATTAGCACGGCCCTAACATAGAAATATACCACTGTTCTATGTCCAATTCTAAGCCTTCATTTGAGCTTGAAATCAGGGTCTTCAAGATCTATTATGAAAATTGTATGCACACCCTAGATCCTTGATATAAAAATTGTAGAAACTTTGTAACTTTACCTTACCACTTTCTTTGCAAGGATTTGATCCTTATTTTGTGTCAACACTTCTTCAATAAGTGTTTATCTTCAACATAGGTTTCTTAGGTTTTTTCCCTTGGGTACAATCCATATTGATATTTTGCAAACCATATATGTTACTGAAGGTTATCATTCCTGTCAACATAAGCCATAAAGGATCATACTTATCCTTCCAATTTTAAAGTCTGAGTGAAAGGGATACATTGCATCCCTTTTTGCAAAGGATCTCGACCTGCATGATTCTGGTTCCTTCCTGCAACTATGATCCAATCTTAAACACTTTTAGGTCAACCTCATTAATATTTCCCTTTTCTAGAACTAGGTCATCATACTGCTTACTGCCCATTGACCATCATTTATAGTTGAAGAGCCATGCATTATTGTCATAAAATTTTCATGAACATAGTTACACCATCTCTCATGGAAACCATCATTAGATCAATGTTTCATTGTTCTTTGGGTCACTGTGTTACAGTTATAGTCAAAACTCACTCTCACTACTATCATGTATCATAACAGTGAGACCATGCACTCCAGAATGCAGTCACACATCATGTACATCTTATAGCCAAAGGAGCGATGTCACCGTATCACAAAATGTCAACATCCAAGTCATGCGAATCATTGTAAAAAATACAAGCCCACAGTTCCAGTCTCCACTCAATACAAAGTCAGCAATACAAGCCTTCTTTGGCTACGGTCCTCCAAACTAAAGCACCTCTTCCTCCACACTGCCCCTTTCTAAGGATTTCCACCTAGACGCTGCCCTTAAAGGGCTTCTAACTGCTAGCTATGGTATGTGGCCTAGAACTAAAATTAGCTATGGTTACGGTCCTCCCTTAGACATCACCCAAACTGCCTAAAAAAAACCTTGTCTTATGCCTCTCTTCCTCGGCCACCTGCCTAGCAAACTCAACCCTTAAACAACACCCAAAACAGATATTAAACCAGCCACTATCTCCTACAACACTCGTCCTCCACTACGTGAATGCCTTAAGGCTTCTTCAATTTCAGAGATCACTTAAGGATATATATCCCATACTTCATATTGAAGGGAAGGGATCTCCCTCCATGCCAAAGTTTAGGGCACCAACCAACCCCAACAGACCTGAAACAAAGGTCTCCTAACTTGGCCTTTCCAGCAAGGCTACTTGTCCTTCTTCGAATAGCTCGATCACTTGAAGACAATCCTTATCTCGCAGCCCTATATTCTCAACTAGACGGGCTTTGTCTTCTCCTAGCTCTAATACCATGTTAAATTCTGAAGGTGTTCTATGCTAGATGAAAATTTACTTTAAAATTCTAGGGCTCAATGAAAGTAAGACGCAGATAGAACATACCAATAGATTGATGGAAGACAAGCCAAAATAGAGATAAAGTGTGGTGGCATTATGACGATCATTAGGATGCATCAACTGATAAAGTCTTCATAAGTTCAGCCTCCCACATGTGTCACACAACCCAAAGACGTCTCATCAAGAATACTCCACCAAGATGTTGCACCAAGAATCCCTAAACTCAGAACCAAGAACACTGCTCCATCACCATCCAAGAGAGAAGAAAATGCCTCCACCAAAATGTGTATGTGTAAAATGAACTTAAATTCTCTCCAATATATAGGCATTTGTGGCGGTGTGTGACACATCTCTTATGGATGTGGGATAAATCAGGCCAACATTGCACATGTGGAATAAATTCAAAATACATGTTCTGCTCATCCGATCAAGATGATATTTAGATTGATATTGCACCTCTCCGAAAGAGGAATCCAATAAAAATATTGGCATCGTCATCTGAGCATCACAACATAGACTTTGGACCTAGTTGCCCAAAATTAACATTAGTCCTCCTTAACTTTTGTTTGAAAGGTTTCTCATTTTCTTTAATAGGAATGGTATGCTGAATAATAATAGGATCATATTTATTCAAATCAACATAAATCCATACAAAAACATCAATAAAACTTTTCATCATCTCAATATATTTTTGTTTCATCTCTACAGAAAGAAACTTAGAAAGTTTAATCATTTTAGGCATTGCTACTATACCAAGGTTACAACTCTCCACCTCTTCGTGATCAACTTGTATCCTAGGAGATTTGAACACATCATTTTGGTCAAAAATATTTTCAAGTGGGATGATACCTTTGGGTATATAATTATTCTTCAACTATAACACTTAAGAATTACCCTTAGTTTCAACAAGCATGTTTTGCTGATCTACTTGTTTGCTTTCAAACTCCTCTTTCAATTCTATGAAGTTTATGGCTTACTGGTCATCTTCAAAAACTTTCCAGTGAATTATGTTTTCTGGGATAGCAGGCCTATGAAAAAATTCAACCTCATATTTTTCAGTGGAATATGCAGCGATAACAAACAAACTTGCAGAAACAGCTAGGGAGTCAGCTATTGAGTTTTGATCCCTAGTCTTCACAATAAATGAGTATTCTTGAATTTTTTCTAACATCTCCATGATCAAATTTCTGTATGCTCTCATTCTCACGTCCTTGGTTTGATATACACCTTAAAATTTTTTAATAACCAATTAAGAATCTCCACAAATTGATTTTTTTTTTTGGGCACCCAATCTTTTCAAAATTTCGAAACCCAAAAATAGAGATTCATACTCAGCCATATTATTTGTACAATCAAATTTCAGTTTGAAATAATAGAACTTACTTTCATCTTCAAGAGTTGTGATCCAAATGCATACTCCAACCCCCTCTCTTATAGCTGATCCATCAAAGTGCAACAACCACCAACCTTCTGCCTTTTCTTCAATGATTTCCTGATTTTTAGCTTGCTGATTTTCAACATCCTGAATTTCTGCTTTATTTTCATCTTCTGCTTCATCGGTTAGCTCATTGAAAATTATAGCTGATCCTAATTCAGTTTCAACGTCATAAATTAGGAAATTCTGAGGTTTGTCCATACTGATTACCATATAAGCCATCCTTTTCTCTTTGTACAACCTTCTTTTCTCACCAAAAACAATAATGGTGGCATATGTTAGGTCCATCTACATGGTGCCTTTGATATTTGCTGCCCAAGACCTAGATAATAGCATGCAAAATTTGGGTGGAATGTCTACTACCACAATGTCCATTACCACTATCTTGGCAGGGAATTGTGTAAGACCAACAACAACATCTTTTATCAATCCAATGCATTGAACTCTTTTTGAATCAAAAGAAAAAAATCCTTATATGGCCTAGTGATTTCTAATCCCATCCTTTCCATAATCACTTTAGGCATGAGGTTATGAGAGGCTCCTGAATCCAACATGGCATTGTGTAATGTCATGTCATGGATACTAAGGCTGCCATAGAAAGGAGGTACCTCTTCATTCTGCTCATCTTCCAATCTTGGTCCCAAGTAGATGGTAGGATGGCCCTCTTGTATATTAAGGATGTATGCAACTCTGGGTTGGGAATTCAACATTTTTACAATTTTACTTTTGTATTCATTCACCTTAAGAATTTATCCAAAAGGGACTGGGATCTTGATTTTGGAAATCTCATTCTCCAAACTGAAAACATAAGTAATTTTTTCAGTCTCTTTGACAGGAGGAAGAGGTGGTGGATCTTTTCTAACCTCAGCTTCTTTAGGGACATATTTCTTGGGCTATGTTTTGTTTGCAGTAATAGGAACATTTCTGTTTATGAGGTTGTATTGTTTCTGAATCTCAAATATTGCATGTTGATAACCCTTAACGTAATCAAATGGTTCCTCACTCTTGTTTACATCATGATCAAACTCATCATGTTCTTCTTTAGTAAAAAACATTCCTGACATGTTTTCATCTAGGAAATGAATGGAGTCTTCTGGTATCTCAGACTGATCTTCTTCATCAACTAAATTTTGCTGAAAAGGAGGTCTTACTTGAGGGTCAGGCTGATTTATGTTTTCCCTTGGTCTCTGTTGGTTTTGAGGTCTTCTGAACTGTGGATTTATAAATTATGGTTCATGTTGTGCACGAGGAGTAGAAGTGTTTCCAAAGGCAAGCCTATCCATTGATTTTTCCATTGTTTTCATCATGGAGTCAAATTTGTCATCTGAGGTGGAAGGCTTATCTTCTTCTTTCAATTTTGTTTTTTCCATATTGGACTTTTTAACTGCTATCATATTGACTTCCACCTTCACAGCATAATTTTTCATTTATGCTAGTGAAGGGGATTCTATTTTTCTTAGTAGGATAGAAAATTCATAGTCAAAGGCCTCAACATATATCAGTTGAGATGCTCTTGGTGGAGGCTTTAGATGGGCATGAATGGAATCATAGAATTTATTAAATCTCTTGGAGAAATTTTGAACAGTTTCATTGACAACTAATTTCAAACTATTGTACTCAGTGAGGGCTTGCACAGGGTTTGTTCTATTTCCCCACTTTCTCAAGAAGCTATCTTCAAACTCATTCCAATTATGCAAATTTCCTAGAGCAAGGGCTTTGAACCACTTTTTGACCTCACCAATGAAACTCTGAGAAAAAAGTCTCATTTTGACATCCTCATGGTCAACCTCCTCCCTATTTATGAAGTCATTAAATTGGTCTACATGCTCTTCAACTGTAATATCTTCATCACTTCCCCAATTTTTGATTCTAGAAGAATATTTGTTTGGAAGGGCATTAAGGACAACTGGGAGAACAAGAGGGGCATACCTAGCAGGTGTAGCAATAGGTAGAGGTGGAACATTTCCAGCCATGATGACAGGAACTGTGGTAGTTTTAGGGACATCAGTAGTTGATGAAGAGGAACTGTTAGGAGGTGGGGTGGTTGGTATTTGTAGTCCAGTTACAATTGAACTCTAGTCAGGTAAAGGGAAACCAGATTTTCTTCTTAGCAAGATTTCAAATGGGTCTAGTTCCTTCAACCTATCCAAATATTCCCACTCTAACAATAACTCTGATGTGTCTACTCCCAAAAATTTTTCTTTATATTTTTGGGTCACTAAGGTTGAGGTATCAATACCTCTTCTATGTAGGTATAAAACAATCTCAGTCAATTCTTTTTCATTTTCAGACCTAAACAAGACTTCCTGAATTTTATCATCAAAATTTTTATCTTCAGGACTTCTTCAAAATTTATAGGACAAGGCTTTTGTGTGTAATGGATTACTTGATTGTGTAGTGCTGCCTTGAATGCCTCTGGAAAGTGTGTTTGGATTATCCACAATTGTAGGTGGATTTGGGTCACGATTACTCCTCGTATATCTCCTTTTCGAAACCACCTTTTAACATGAGAATTTTAAATGGAGTCACCAAGGTAGTTTCAACCTCGAATAGATTCTGAGCTCCTGTTACCTTTAAGAGT
The DNA here is from genome assembly GCA_034641835.2 of Pinus albicaulis. Classification (NCBI taxonomy): domain Eukaryota; kingdom Viridiplantae; phylum Streptophyta; class Pinopsida; order Pinales; family Pinaceae; genus Pinus; species Pinus albicaulis. The sequence continues at coordinate 87,474 of JAXQQM020073927.1, read as the reverse complement.
TAAAATTCAAAATTTCGGGAAATGTATATCTTCAGACTCTCGGCAGACGCACCAAAATGTTATCACCAAATTGTACTTGATTGGCTACTTATCAAACAATTCAGTGTAACTTTTTCAAACCACTTCTAACTGAAGTTTAGCCTCTTCAGTTTGAGAGGGCTCTCTCAAGGGGGTTTTATGATATTGAATAATGATAGTACTAGATGGCTAACTCTATGGAAATTGTAACTTGTTTTTTATGATTGCAAGTTAAAAAGAATGCACGCTTGCTACCATTGGGCTTATGGAGTCAACAATCAATATTTTCAGTGACAAAGGTTCTTCAACATGGAAGCTGAGGTAGATAGAGGTCTTTAATGGAGGCAACTCACACATAAAACATGGGAAAACACAATCATTTCATCACTAAAGGAAGTCAGAGCATAAAATTATGAATTCTGAGTAATAGAGATGAAATCTACTGCAAGTGGTAAAATATGAAGATATAGATCAATAAGACATCAAAAACCTCATGAGAATCTCAGGTCTGTCAAGAAAAATGTCACTTTGTATTACTGGTATTTGTCAAAACATAAAAGCAACAGTCTGGTGCAAATTTTCTCCAACCCCTTACTACTTCAATGATTTGTCTTTAAATAGACATTCTCTACAACAAGGATGACCTGCTTGGTGGCTAGATCCTCAAATTCTCCTATGAAACCTTTCATAACTGAAAAACATAGATTACAACAGAAAATTGACAACTATATTCTAAAGAAACCATCTCCTAATAGGACTCTAACTCCTATTTATTACATTGCACTATCCTATCTATGAAAAAAATTACATGATGGTTACAAAATAAATATCACACGCTCAAGAGACACGTGATTAAATTCATCACCACTTTACGTATTTAAAGCCTCCCTAGATTTGTGGAGCATAACCTTGTTTTTTAGGAATAGATGACCCTTGACTTCAACGTTGTTTTCATTAATGACCTGGTTGCATGGTACTCCCTTTGAGTCATAAATATCTGATGATAAGCTCCCTTGACATGTTGGAGGTCTCCAGCTGGCCAAAACTGTCTTTAAGAGGTTCTTCAACAATGGCTCGCTACGAAAACAAGATAGTTTCGTAGCGAGTTTTGGTAGCGTTGAAAAAGTGACTTTTGCACCCATTTTCTTCACTCCTTTTTTGTTCCATCATGTTCATCAAGCTATGACACCTTACCACCATGAATACCCCTCCTTGAATCCTGTAAAAACTAACTTTAAAAGAAAAAAGGCTGCTACAGGTTTTTTTGTAGCGTATTCCTGGCTTCAAGCCTGAGGTATGCTACGAAACTGTGTAAAAACCTAGAAATTGCCTCTTTCAAAATTGTCTTCAAAAATCGACCTCCAGCTGCAAAACTTTGATTTTTTGCATGTTAAGGACCTCCTAAGGAATATTTCATCCAATTTACTGCTCCTGCGGTGTTTCCTCTTCATTTATGATTAGTTGACTTATAGGCTCTTCCACCACAATCATTTTCAAACCTTTCTTTTCCATCTCTTCATGAATCAACTCCAATTTCTCTCCAAGGTCTTGCACTTTGTCCTTTAATGCCCTATTCTTAGATTACAAGTGTAGGTTTATATTTTTGATATGCTTGACCTCTCCTTTTAGTGGCTGAGTCCACTTTATCAATTTTTCTATATTGTCCAAGTTCTTTGAGACACTTGTGACTTGATCCTCCGAAACTTTCCTCATATGTTCAAAATGAACTTTCTCAGCTCTATGCTTCTTTGCCTCTTTTTTCAAAACTGATATCTCCTTTTTTGCCTCTTTCAACTGCTCCTTAAGGGTTTCAACTTCTGATTTTTTAGTGATTTTCTCTCTACCCTTCTTTTGTTTGATAACTAGATCTTATTTTGTAGGTGAGATTTGGGTGTGTCAATCTTCTGCAAAGGCTCTGTCTCCATGCTCACTAGTTATAATTTCTCTGCCACTGTAGGTGATTAAATATCTCTAGGTTTGGGAACTCTTTTAGGAGTGACATCATCTACTTCAAAACCACTCATGAACAGAAAGGATGTCCAATCTCTGCCTAATCTCTTCAACTCCTCTAACACCAACAACTTAATAAAACCATGATGAAAGAGAGAGGTTTCATTTCCTTATGTTTTAACTTGAAACTTATCTGACATTTTACCTAGAATTCTGTATAAGTAAAAGGGCAAGTCAAGAGACCTCTTACCCACAAAATGTAGCAGAAGCATAAGGTGGTAGGAGTAGACCATGTGAAATATTCCTTCACATGTGAAATAATTCTGAATTATCATCAACAACTTTGAAAAGTTATCCTTCATGTAACTCCTTGGGATATCATTTGTGAGATCAATTTCACTATGCTCTGGCTTGATGAACTCTTTACAGTCCTGCATGGTGAATTTGATTCCTTTAAACCATTGTTCCTCTCCTCTAGGGATTCCTTTTACTACTACAATGCTGTCTGGTGTGACTGTGAGGTTTAGAATTCCCACCTTTGAGGTTGTTCCAGTGAAACTGTTAGCAAACTCCTTTGAAAACTACAAATGGTACCCCTGCAATCTTTGACATAATTGCAAGAAACCTGTTCTTCTGAATACCTCCAAGGAAGTTGGATCTTTATTTAACAAATTCATGTCCATGGGCTCATACCTGTGGTAGTGACCACCTTTATTAGTTTTCTTCCTTAAAGCCATGAGTAATTTATATATTCTTAGCCTCGCTTGCTAGATGAATCTTGGAACCTTTGAAAATGCCATCAACCTGCTTGGCTCGATGAGGTAGCTCTCCAGAAACCCAATGAAAAAAAGAGTCAATTGGGTAATGTTTATTGTTTGAATGACAACTCATGCCTTAATCATGACACATGCATGCTAAAATGGGTAATGATGACCTTAGGGTTGGCTTTATACATTTCAAATAACCATAACAGACTTGAATGACATCCACCCTAACTCCTCTAATCATAAACTGACACCTTGCATCAATTTTGACAAGACAGACAAGAGAACCGCTTTTCATAGTGTAGCTAGTTCATTTTCTGATAGTTTCTCTACGAAACTATTAGGTAGTTTCATAGTGAAAACTGTTATTTAACAATGTAAAACGATACGAAAAGAGGTAAAACTGGATAAAGTGTACTTTTTCAAAATTTAATTCTTGGGAAAGAAAACTGACATCAAATGATGATTGATGGGACATGACAGGACCTGAATGGAGGTGGATTGAGATAAAATGGAGGTGGTCTTAAACCTTAGGATAGGTTAAATATGAAAAAATGAAATTTTCCTATACCAACTTGAAACCTTTGATAAATGAACTATATGACCATGACAAGTAATGTTTCACAAAATTATAAGTGATAAAATACTGATTGGATGGATCATGACCATGAGTAGATGTGAGGACTTTGTCTAGACAACAGTAGACAAACTAGGATTTGTAGAAACAACTTCTGCCGACTCTGTTATATGGGAAGATGATGCTTCACCAAAGGTATTGATGGTACTAGTTTCGGTAGAGCGATGTTGCCTTCGCCTACCAGAAGTAACTTCTGATGGTAAAGGCGGTTTCAATGCAAATCTACGTGAATGACGAGGAAAGGGATTTTATTCTTCCACGATGACTGATTTATTTTATGAACAAAAAATAAAAAATAAATAAAAGGGTAATGCTAGGCAAAAGGTTTACCAAGAAACTGTGAACTGCAGAATACCTCCTGGAAAACTAGGAAGTATGGGCAGGCAATCTCCCAGAATGTTGTGTTTGGTGTATCACAATTCACAAGGCGGTCGACTCAGTTCACTATGGATGGATAGCAACCTAAAGTTGTCCTCCAAAATATATCCAAAGGTACGTGGAGGCCCAAGTCCTTATTAGCATTGTCTAATGTGAAACCGCATAGTGAGAGCACCCATTTATACTTTTCGTACTATAAAATTGCCCTATATACCCAAAGGTACATGGACGAGTTACGATATACTTACGTACGTGGAGTGAGGTATCACACTCGGAATGTGTCGCAGAAAATTAAGGACAACTGCTATGTTTTACGACATCGGAACACGTCTTTAGCCTAGACCTTCTAAATATTATCGTTATGGTTCCAATGCTTTTTTAGGTAAATTGATGTAAATTTTGAGTTGATCTTGTTAATCAATTTTCCTTTCAAGGTTCACCATGATGATGTGATGGAAATTCCTAAAATGCAAACTAAAATGAAAATAAAACTTTTCACTTTTAGATTTTTCAATGAAAATCTTAGCTACTAAAAGGAAAGAGCAATCAGTTTTGAGAGCAAACAACAAAGAGAACAAACTAGCATGCAACTTTCCTAAATTGTTCCTATGCAAAACACATAATTCACTACATGCAAATGCAAGTTTTTCTTTTCAGTCCCCTTAATGTGAATGCAAAAAGGAAAATATATGCATCAAATCAACAAAAAAAAATGCTTAATTATTTGAGAAACAATGGATTTAACAACAATTTATCTTTTAGGAAAAATGAAGAATAGAACTACAATTTTTCCTATAGGAAACGAAGAATTTACAACAATTTCCTTTACGAAAAAAAATGGATCTAATACAGAAACAAAATAATTTGAATTTGATTTGTCAATGATAAAGAAAAACACTTAAAGAGACATTGAACAAACTTACTTTTCAAAGGAGGAAGATTCAGACAAATTCACTGGTCTCTATGAGGCATAAGATAGTTGAAAACACAACAAAAAAAAGGCTGAAAGTGATGGAAATGAAAAATTCAAAGGGAATTTGGTTGGCTTAGGGGGAAATGCAGTCTCTAAGGGGCGACAATTCGTTGCAAAGCACCCATGAGTGGGAAACATTGCTATGCAAAGCACTGTGTCTTGACGAACAATACGTTGGGTGCAGTAGAGAACAAAATTGAAGCTACTAAACACACTTATAATGCAATTCTTTGTTTCAAAAGCCTAATAATTGAGATTAGATGCTACTGGGTGGATAAACAGAGGCAAAATACACCAAGGATGAAGGTAAAATCCCCAGTGGAGTCGCCAATTTGTTATGTGGAATTATGGATTACAAATAAAACACATTCCCTAAATGTGGTGCTATGCATTTAGAAAAAAAAGATCAAAGACTTTGTAGACACTTTTCATAAGAGTAAATAGACACATATAAATATGGAGAAACTTACTTGTGATCCAAGTGCTTCCTATTCTCCTTTTGTCGCTCTTGCTGTAGCTTCCAATCCAAATTTGATCACCAAAATAGTTACTGTAAGTATAAACACTAAACAACAAGGAGATTTCAATATACAGATGGATATTTACTTTAATCAGTTAAATCAATGAAACATGAAACATATACATCAGCTAAGAATCCATAATATGAAAGATAGAAGCTTATCCAGATACATATATGGGAAAGTGAGCAACAATCTTTATTAATGGATAGAAGGGGGAGGTTACAACCAATGATTGATTTGATGTCACCAACTCCAGCATCATCCTAGCCTCATCACAATGAACATCTATCCAGCAGCATATCATTCAAATCAAACACTCAATTGAGAATTCAACAACATTTCTCTACCAAATTTCTTCTTTCTCAAGCACTAGGATCTGTGCTCAATTTATAGATCAACTGAAGGTAGTTTCACAATCAATGACTTTCTAATAATAGGTAAGACATGTTCCAAGGTGCTAAATGGACACATGGATTCAAAGTTTGACACATATGAACTCTTTTAGAAGGCACTGGCCATGTGGAGATTATGAAACAATGAGAATTTCGCTCCCAATTGACCAACGCACTCTTGAATGTTGGGAAGTGCTTTGCAGAGCACCCTTGAATGGAGGTAACTACATATGAAAAGTAGTTACTCCCTTGAGAGGTTGCATTGTTGAGATCATAGGTGATATAACATGTACTTCAAATCTTGGAAACATTTCAATGGAAGTCATAGATGATTTGTTCTTATTCTTTGTCTTAGGGAATGTAGCAACTGAAATGATAGGGGATGATAGCCCCTATTCATTGGTTCTAGGGATGATGTCCAGTTTAACTAGGTCATTGGGAATGATGCCCAAATTGACCTGTAACATGGAGATACTCTTATAATCCATGTTTTTTATCTTGTTATTATATATTAAATACCTAATCATAGCTGCGCTCTCAATGGTGGAAGAGATCACTTCTACGTGGAGGATAAAATAGGGTGTATTGCTTATATTTTTGAGATAAATACAGTGAATTATATTTTTCTAGAAGAAGGGCCATTTATCCTCACATTAGCACCACTATTTGTAAAGGATTTGAGAAATAGTTATTTTTGAAATAGTGGTGCAAAAGTGGTGAAAATTTAGGAATACACAAGTGGTGCTATGTTTTCTGGTGCAAACGTGGAGTTAGTAAAAAATGTTAAATTTGGTGTTAAATGCATATGTGGCATTCCATGGTGTATGGTGAAAAACACTAAAAACCAATTTGACGTGGATCAAGATATTGTGATGCAAAGCACCAAAACCAATTTAAAATAAAATAAAATATTTATCATAAATATATCAAAATTATTATTATAATAATAAATTGTATATGGTGCAAGCTCCATAAAATAAAAAAACAGTGAAAAAAAAACATTTATTATTATTATAATAAAATTGTATATAGTGCAAATGTTAGGTCCCTATATTAATAGTATAGTCCCTTATTGTTGTTAGTGTAACCCCCTTATTGTTATTATTGTACCCTTGTAACCCCCATATTGTTATTATTGTGCCCTTAAATTATTATTGTTAGGTCAGCTAGGATTACATTGTGGCCCCACTAGGATTACATTGTGACCCCATGGACTCCTATATATAGAAATGAGGTTTTGTAATTTGAAACATCCAAGAATTGTTCATTCATGTAATGTATTGGAGGTTGCCCCCTTGAAGTGGCTTATTTCTAAGGCATTGATATCTCTTTTCTTCTCTTTTTGGAGCTGGTTTCACAACATTTGGTATCATAGCTTTGAGATTCTAGGGTTTCACTACTCCAAACAGGTCATCGTGGCATTTTCGCTATAAATATTTTTCTACGAAGGTTCAGAATTTGAAATTTTTAGTGTGAGAAGCCAAAATCCTGAAGAACATCGTCGCAAAATTTTAGAGTTTGGTTCACAATATTTTTGGAGATATGATCTGTGAAAGTTAGGTCATTTTGCAAGTTCTTCAATTTAACCTAAACAGATCATCGTGGTATTTTCGTAATAACGTTTTTTCTATGAAGGGTTAGAAGGTGAAATTTTTAGAGTGTAAAGCCGCAATCCTTAGGAACATCTTCGTAAAATTTTAGATGTTGTTTGGAAATATTTTCGGAGATATGATCTGTGGAAGTTAGGGCTTTTTGAGGCTTCTGAATTTCATCTCAAAGAGGTGATCGTGGGAAAATATTTATAGCTCTCTCTCTGAGCATCGGATTGGAATGCTGTAAAAAGTGGCTGCAATTACACTGACTATAGTTTTTGGTCTATCAATTTTAGAGCCAAAGGAGGAAACAATGACACATGGCAAGTCGTACAAGTTCGCTCTACTGAACCAGTCCAAAATTGGGTCATTGTGGGAGATTGGACATAACTTTTCCTTGAAGAATCCAAATCAGATCAGACTTATGGAATTTGAAAGAAGCTTCAGAGGGATACTACAGGGAATAATTTTAGATATTGAGGATCCGTAATTATAGAGATAATTCAATTTCAATATCAAGCTCCTCAAAAGAAAGTAAAAGGTGTGTATTTTTTCCGAAGTGCATAAGTCTTGTTTGAAGAATCAAATTGAATTGATTCCAAGGGAATATTGTAGAATAGATATCATTATTGGATTCTAAAATGGCCCCTAAAAAGAAATCAACACCCATTAAGCCTTTATAAAGCTCTACTATGACTCATGAAGATGAAGAATGGAAACATGACATATCAAAATTACAAGAGCAAGTGCAAAAAATTTCGCTCTCGCAAAGGGCAACAAAAAATGACATGGAATTTTTGAAGAAAGGCGTGAAAACGAAGATGGATGGTTTGAAGAAATGCGTGGAATCTAAGATGGATGGTTTGAAGAATGGCATGGAATCAAAGATAAATGGCATGGAATCTAAGATATGTGGCATGGATGCTGGCATGGAATCTAAAATGGAAAACACGAAGAATGATCTAAAAGCAGACATGGAAGGTTTGACAAAGTTGATACAAGAAATGTTTCCTAATGGTGAAAAGATAGTAGAATAAATTCGTGATGAGAACAAAATAAATGTTAATCATGATTTCATAAAATCTAATGTTGGCGGGAAGAACCACCATATTCCAAAAATGGATATGAGGAAGTTTGATGGAAAGGATCCTATAACATGGATACTACAGATGGAACAATATTTTGATCTCCATAACGTGCAAAACACACAAAAGGTACGCATTGCAACTTTACATTTAGAACAAAATACATTTGTATGGTATCGATGGCTTTGCTCCCGTAAAAAAATTGTCACTTGGTCAATTTTTACGGAGCAAATGATAGCACATTATGAGGATACAAAGAGCAACACCTTCTTTAGCCAATTGATAAATCTCAAACAAAAGGGTTTAGTGGGGGAGCACATTGAGGACTTCCAAAAATTGAATATAAGGGTAACTGATATTCCAGAGGAACACAGGATTGATCTCTTCATAGGTACTTTAAAGGATAACATCCAACATGAAGTTCGCGTTTTGGAACCCGATTCATTGGAGAAGGCATTCAGGTTGGCAAGAAAAATTGAATGTAAAATTATGGCGACAAGGAAGCCTACCACTCACTTCTATAAAGAGGGAAGTGTTGTTACTCCTAGATTTCCACAACCTACAAGGTTGACACCACAACAATTGGAAGAAAAAAGAGCAAAAGGGCTTTGCTACAGTTGTGATAGAAAATACACTAAAGGTCATAAGTGTGCTAAGAAGAAATTATTTTACATAGATTGTGAAGAGGAAGAAGAAAATGAACAATAAGAGGATATACACCAGGAACCAACCCAAGAAGAGGAAGAAATGAGTCCGACCATATCGTGTAATGCATTAGCAGGAATTACCACTCCTCAAACTCTCAAGATAGAAGGACATATCAAGAAGAAAAAGGTAATAGTGTTGATTGATTCAGGTAGTACCCATAATTTTATTCATTGTAAGGTAGCTAAGGACTTGAATTGTTTCCTATACCCAGCACCAGAATGTCAAGTGATGGTTGCAAATGGAGGAACTATAAATTGCTCTGGAAAATGCCATAATATCAAGCTAACCATGGGGGAATATGTGTTGAAAAGTCCAATGCTTTCCATTCCTATGGGAGGTGCCGATGTTGTACTAGGAGTACAATGGTTACAATCTTTGGGGACGGTAGCTTTTAATTTTCAAGAACTTTTCTTGAAAATTTTTTCAGAAGGAAAGGAAGTCAAATTACGGGGTATTGAAGGGAAGCCAGGAAGGATAATAAGCTCTAATGTCATGAAAAAGCTTATAAAGAAAGAACAATGAGGTGTAATTGCACAATTATGCTCACTAGAAGTTCCGACATCAAAATCATCTATTTCTGTAGATCTCCAACAAGTCTTGGACAATCATTCCAAGGTGTTTGAAACTCCGAAAGGACTCCCACCTATTCGTGATCATGATCATGCTATTCATTTGATTCCAGGAAGTGTTCCTCCAAACATCAGGCCTTATAGATATCCTTACTTCCAAAAGAGCGAAATTGAACGTATGATTGCGGAAATGTTAGAGGCGGGTATAATTCAACCTAGTCAAAGTTCTTTCTCTGCTCCTATAGTATTGGTACACAAGAAGGATGGATCATGGCGAATGTGTCTGGATTATAAGGAGCTCAATAAGCTCACCATTAAAGACAAATTTCCCATTCCTATGATTGATGAATTATTGGATGAATTACATGGAGAAATTTATTTTACCAAGTTGGATCTTCATTCAGGATATCACCAAATTAGAATGAAGACTGAAGATATTCCAAAAACAACATTTCAAACTAATGAGGGTCATTATGAATTTTTGGTCATGCCTTTTGGCCTTACCAACGCACCTTCTACATTTCAAGGGTTGATGAGTTCCATTTTCAAAACCTTCCTTAGAAAATTTGTGCTAGTATTTTTTGATGATATACTAATCTACAGCAGGTCTTGGAAGGATCATGTTGAACATGTTGACATGGTGCTCAAACTATTGCAGGAGAAAAAATTATATGCAAAAAAATCCAAATGTTTCTTTGGAGTACAAGAGGTGGAATATCTGGGTCATATTGTATCTCACGAGGGTGTTAAAGTAGACCCCAACAAAATTAAAGCCATTAAGGAATGGAAAGTCCCCACAACCATAAAGAAGTTGCGAGGATTTCTCGGGTTAACAGGGTATTATCGCAAGTTTGTTAAGAATTATGGGAGAATAGCAGCACCTCTAACAACATTATTGAAGAAAGATGCATTTTCATGGACTCCTGAAGCAACTAAGGACTTTGAACATCTTAAAGAGGCAATGTGCCTAGCACCGGTCTTAGCTACGCCAGACTTCACAAAAACCTTTATTGTGGAATGTGATGCCTCAGAAAATGGAATTGGTGCAGTTTTAATGCAGGAAGGAAGACCCATTGCTTTTGAAAGTCGTCCAATCAAAGGAAAGTATTTACAGAAACCTATTTATGAGAAGGAAATGTTAGCAATAATGCATGCACTAAAGAAATGGAGAACTTACCTAATGGGAAGACACTTCAACGTCAAAACTGATCATGATAGTTTTAAACACTTTTTTGAACAAAGACTATCTTCCGAAGAGCAGCAAAAATGGGTCACAAAGATGTTGGGTTATGACTTTGAAATAATCTACAAAAAAGGAAAGCTTAATGTTGTTGCAGATGCACTCTCAAGAAAGAATGAAGAGGTGGAAGCATTGCTTTGTGCCATTTCTATTATCCAACCGTATTGGATAACCGAAGCAAGAGATGAATGGAAGAAGGACAAAGATGTATGGACACTCATTCAAAAGTTGCAGCAAGATCCTAGTACATCTGATACATTTAGTTGGAAACATGATTCCTTATGGTACAAAGATCGCTTATATCTTTGTAAGAATTCCCAACTGAAACAAAAGATTCTTCTGGAATTGCACACTTCTCCTTTAGGAGGACACTCAGGATTTTTAAAAACTTACCACAGGGTGAAGAAAGATTTTTTTTTGGGATGGCCTTAAATCTGATATTCAAAAGTTTGTGGCGGAATGTTTGGTTTGCCAGCAGAATAAAGTGGAGACAATTAAGACCCCGGGACTTCTACAACCTTTATACATTCCAAGTCAGCGTTGGGAGGAGATTTCAATGGATTTTATCACAGGTTTACCTAAGTCTGAAGGAAAGAATGTCATCATGGTGGTAGTTGATAGACTTAACAAGTATGCACACTTTTGTGCATTATCTCATCCATTTAAAGCAAGTACAGTTGCTACTACATTTATGGACAGAATTCAAAAGCTACATGGAAGCCCAAGGGTTATTGTGAGCGACAGAGATCCCATTTTTACTGGAAATTTTTGGACGGAGTTATTTCTTTGTTTGGGTACTCAATTAGCTCATAGCTCATCTTATCATCCTCAATCTGATGGTCAAACTGAGATAGTAAATAAATGTTTGGAAGGATATCTTCGTTGTTTTGTATCCGATAAACAAACACAATGGGTCAAGTGGTTACCTCTCGCTGAATGGTGGTATAACACTTCCTTCCATACCGCAGCAAAAATGACCCCATTTATGGCACTTTATGGATATCATCCACCATCCATCACATCATCTTTAAGAGAAAATTCAAAGGTTCAAGCAGTGGAAGATCACATCGAGCATCAACAAGAAGTTCTCCAACTCTTAAAGGATAACCCGAATTTGGCACAAAATCGAATGAAACAACAGGCAGATCAACATCGCAGCGAGAGAAGTTTTGATGTAGGAGATTGGGTATTTTTACGGCTACAACCATACAAACAAATATCCCTCAAGCAAGCTAAGAAGGATAATAAATTATCGCCAAAGTACTATGGTCCTTACAAGGTGTTGCAAAAGATTGGTACTATGGCATACAAATTGGAGCTTCCTGCTTCTTCGCGAGTACATCCAGTTTTCCATGTTTCATGCTTAAGAAGGTTATAAGTGAAAATCTTCCAGTTCAAACAATATTTCTAGAACTCGATGAGGAAGGAAAAATCATATTGGAACCTGAAGCGGTCACGGAAACAAGAACTCGACAACTACGGAATCGATCAATTTCAGAGTATCTCATCAAGTGGAAGAACTTACCCACTGAAGATTCTACATGGGAGGATGAGAATTTTATACAAAAGCACCCAGAGCTACTCAAGCGTTGAGGACAACACTTTTTTGAAGGAGAGGGGTATGTTAGGTCCCTATATTACTAGTATAGTCCCTTATTGTTGTTAGTGTAACCCCCTTATTGTTATTATTGTACCCTTGTAACCCCCATATTGTTATTATTGTGCCCTTAAATTATTATTGTTAGGTCAGATAGGATTACATTGTGGCCCCATTAGGATTACAATGTGACCACATGGACTCCTATATATAGAAAGGAGGTTTTGTAATTTGAAACATCCAAGAATTGTTCATTCATGTAATGTATTGGAGGTTGCCCCGTCAAAGTGGCTTATTTCTAAGGCGTTGATATCTCTTTTCTTCTCTTTTTGGAGCTGGTTTCACAACAGCAAAGCACCATAAAATATGAAACAATGCCAAAAAAATAACCTCCTTTATTTGCAAAGGTTATATCACTACTATAGAAGGGGGGATTTTAAGACAATTTTTAAGTAAATTGTCTTAACTTGAGAGAAAAAAACTTGTAAATTGTCTTAAATATTGTCTTTAAGCGGGTGCCTCAAATTATTGTCTCAAAAATTTGTCTTTATAAAGACAATATATAATGCATGTATTATTGTTTTTTAAGAGACAACTCATTTTGGCTTAACTTGAGACAAAAAAATTTGTAAATTGTCTTAAATATTGTCTTTAAGAGTGGCTCAAATTATTGTCTTGATAAAGACAATATAGAATACATGTATTATTGTCTCTTAAGAGACAATTCATTTTTGTCTCTCAAGATACAATAGCTACAATACAACATGTCTTTAATCACAGTTATTGTCTCTTTAGAGACAATACAAAATTATCTTTAGAAGAAAAAAATATAAAATGTGAATCTTTTTGTTTCTTCACTAAATCATATTAGGGCATGATGGAATCAAACCACCAACTTCTTTCTTGCAAGGAAGGTGTTCTTCCGTTGAGCTAGAACCCTTTAAAGAAATGTGTTATCTCGATAAGAAAAGGTAAAAATCAAACAAAAGGAATGCCATAATGTGTTATCTCAATAATATATCTCAAATAAAAAAGTACCTCCCGTTAATATGGTAATGCCATCCAAGTATTGGATTTTCCTGTCTCCAAATCCATGAGGTTTAAAAGCACCAACCTTCAATGCACCCCAGAGCTTGTTGACAACATCAGTAGCTAAAGCTTCTTTTTCAATGTCCTCCATAATGATCAAAATTGCATACCTGCCACAGATGGAATCTTCTAACAATGTGATTATGTATCTTGCATTTATGATATTAACAACCAACATAAGCTGCAATTTACAATATATAATGATTCAATTATAGTCTTTGATAAGTAGAATGAAAAAGAAAACACGAAAAAATAGATATTTAGCATAACCTATGCTTAGCAATGTTCATCTTTCTTTTTAATAATTAAATAAATACTCCCAATTTAATAAACAAAAAAAAAAACTTAGGGCACAAAATATACAATTTCACACAAACCAACATAACCCAAAATCAACCTCGAGGGTGTATGATATGCATACTGTTAAGATGGAAGTGAATAGGAAATCATTTCACAATTTCATCAGAGCAAGTGTTAAGAACCGAACAAAATTTCTTGGAACCTTGATATAAAAGGGTTTCTACTTAGATGGAACCTTGAAAAACATTAAAGTTCCACCTACATTTATGCCATGTTCCAGCAAAACATCAAAGTTCCACCTACATTTATGCCAAGTGTGTATGGTGATGAAAGATTGAGGGTTTTATTTAAAAAAGGGTGTGATTTTCAATTATTCTCTCTCACATTACGAGGAAAAAAATGAATAAAAACACAAAAAAGAAACAAGAAGAATCTTCTTTTGCATCAATTACCTTGCAATTCTTATAGTCCAAAAACATATTCTCACTGTCTATCACAAAGTGTGGCGAAATATAACCACGATCAAATTGCATTCCCTCCAAATGAATAACAACACAACAAAGAAATAAGAAGAAGCTTATTTTGCATCAATTACCTTGCAATTATTATACTCCACAAACATCTTCTCATTGTATGTCACATCCCCTCATTGTCTGTCACAAAGCATGGAGAAATATAACCACGAAAAAATTGCATTCCCTCCACGACATACAAATTATTTTATGCACTTTTTCCCTCTTCAAGTGTCACAACAGCTTTCCTTCCAACTTTGCTCATAACCTCTGGTATCATTTTTCCTATTTCATAGTTATTCATAGCACTCACTGAAGCAAATTCTACTAATTCATTGTATTCAACTTGGAAAATAATACAGATTACAAAGTGTTAACATGTGTAACCATTCACACATAACAAAAATTCCAAAAATACAATGTTTCACGAGAAACTCCTCAACATGCTACCCTGGAGTAAATTACAAAAAGACAAATGTTTCACAAGAAACTCCTCAACATGTTACCATGGAGTAAGGATTAAATGATAGTGCTGCATCAACTATTTCCATAATAAAAGTGCGCCTCAACCACAAGACTAAAAAACTACAACTATTATTGAATAAATCTCCGGATTATCCATAGTGTTAAAAAAAATGGTTGATGTTTCGAATCCCAACGAGGATCCATCTTCAGGACAAGATATTGAGTGAAGAATGAAAGAGGGACAAAAGGTCAGGGTTTATATAGTGACAAAGAGAGAGGAAGAGCCGATAAGAACCAACTAATTAATATTCTATTAATTTATTTAATGAATTTTATTTTAATAAATAAATAAATAATTTATTTTAATAAATTAGGATAAATTTAAATAGTATATATAATATCATATATTTATTAATTTAATAATAATAAATTTTATTTTTATTTTAATAAAATTTAATTTTAATAAATAAATAATTAATTATAATAATTTTTGTTTTTAATAAAATGTTTTATAATAAATTTAAATAGTTTAAATAATAATTATATTAATTAATTAGTTTTAATTGATAAGACCTAAATGTTACTGAACAAATTTTTAAAATTTTTGAAATGATAATTATTACTAACTTAACATTATCTGATTAAATAAATAAAAATTAATAATAAAAGTTAAAATAAGGTTAATTCTTAATCTTTAATTTAGTGAGAAATATTATAATATAATCTCCTAGAATATGTGATAACCCTAGATGGTAGTAATAATAATTAGAATTATTTACAAAATTAATAATTAATAAAAATAATAATAAATAATAGTTCACTTAATTAATATTAACATTCATTTATTCAAAAGAGTAAAAAATGTTAATAAAAATTAGTTTTATTATTTATAATTATTATTTATTAATTTTAACAATTTTTTTTTTGGGTAAGTTAGGTGCTTCTATTAATTCGAAAACAGAGAAGTTACATATGCTACAAGTTGGGTTGGCAAGCTGCGTTTAGTCAATCCCAGCCTTAGTTACACAGTTTTGAGGCTGCCTCAGAGGAGGAAACCAGCCTGAACAAGACTTAAAATAGAAAATTACAGCATGCCTCACTTTTTGTATTCATCATCACTGTTGGAGACCTCCTCCTCAACGGGGCAAGAAGATGCCTGCGCAGCGGATTCCTTTGAATCTACCATTGTACACCTGGGTTTTTGGACTGGTGCGCAGAGGATGGGGAAGTCCGGATCTACGCCGTTAAGGACACGCCTCAAGTTTTCATCAAAATCCATCACCCAGACATCCGAATCATCATCTTCCTTCTCCTAAACTAGCAGCGGGTTAGTTTTGCGATACTGGGGGTGCATCTGGGGAGTGATGCTGGAATTCCGCAGGACGCGCCTTCCTCTCTGCACAGCCTTCCTAGGGGCTACTTCATCCTGCTCGGGATCAGTGCTCTGACATGAAAAAGTGCCGAAGGAGGAGCCTTCCATCGACTCTAGTTAATTTTCTTTGCCACGGTGATAGCGGCCAGGGAGATCCCCTATCTATCCACCTCAGATAGTTCTCTGGCGAAGTCTAGGGGCCATTGCGTGAAAAGGCAGGGGGGAGATGTTCAGGCAGGGAACACAAAAGGGCAAGAAGCACTGGGGCTCACTGGGTCGGAGTAGCAGGGGGGTGCGCCGGAAGGGATGCAACAACCTAGAAGGAACTGTGTAGCGCAACACTAGGAATAGGGCTTCACAGCCTTCTGAAGTCAAGGAGATGCCAGAGCAGAGGTAAAGAGGTGAAATGCAAAGATAAAATACTGTCGCTAGAAAGGGGTTGAGAGCTCATCTTTTTAAAGGGGCTAGGGTGTGTGTGAGGAGGATAGCAATGAGAAGGCCTTGCATGCAGTTGCGTGCCATGATCGATCACCTGAGCAAGCTTGAGGGAAGGGGGATGGATGCAATACGGGTTAATCATGGTGATAATTTATGGTGATATATGCGAAGGGATGCCTTGGACATGGTGGCGTAGTTACCATCGTCTCGTCATCATTCTTGATTCTCTGAGTCTCGTGAAAATGGATAACGGTTTGAGGATTCGCAGTAGGTGAGGCTCCGTGCAGGAGATCTTCATCCTCCGGGGTGTGTGAGATGTAATTTTAAAGCATGCCAGTTCTGTCACTCGCATCTGGGGGGAAGCAGATCCTTCTGAATGAGAGTGAGGCTAAATTGTCTGAGTGATTCCTCCTCAACCTGAGCTAGGGTGGAGTGATGCAGCTCACAGTTGCTTTCCACCCCTTTGTTCGCAAGGAGATCCGTAATGGAGTTGGACTTGCGAACGTGGCCAAAAGTAATGGCTATGTGGTTATGAATAAAATGTCCCAGAACCTTGAGCTTATGGGCAAGCCTCTAGCTGTTGGATACTTTTGAGGAAGTCGTTCCTTGGAGGATTTTTTTGGTTGCCATAGTTATGATTTGCAGTCTCCCTCCATTACCAGAGGGAAGTAATGAAACTCGATGGAAATTGGAATACCCTATATAAGCCGCTCCAACTCCGCCGAATTATTGCTGTCCCAACCTATGTTCCCGTAGTAAATCCAAAGAGGGTCTTCTTGAGAGTTCTTGATAATGCCTCTAAATCCCGCATTTCCAGGGTTTCCTTTGGATGCACCTTCAAAATTGCATTTAAATAAGCCGTTAGAGGGGGGAGACCATTTTTCAGGAGCAGGGGTTTTACCTGCACTTTTAGGATTGATGTCTAGGGGGGTGTTTAAACTCATTTTATAATTTTTCCATAAGTGGCACTCTGCTGCAGAGGTGGGGAGGTCCTCCTGACTCCATGCATCTAAGGCCAAAGTTTCAGAGAGGTTTCTATGGATCCTATCCTAGAGTTGATCTGATGTGGATGCCTTCTCTTTGAAGATGCAACTATTTCTTTCCTTCCAGATGTTCCAAATGAGGATGCCCAGAATGATCTTCCAGAGTCTATTCAGGAGCGTGTTGGTGTATGGATTGTCTTGAAACTTGAAACTTGTCGATCTAGAAGTCTTGAAACTTCAATATTTGCCTTCCTGTTGAGGCCTCCGAATTCCGCTGCCGCAACATGGGGGAAAACCACCCAGTCCGGACCTTAAAGAAGCTCCTTTTCCATTTGATGTAGTGGCTCCAACTGGGGATAATGGGACTAGTTTCCCAATAAGGATGATTTTGAAGGTGTGTGATTATATGACATGTAAATGGAAAATGATTTTAATCCATCTTATGCATCTATCTAAACTATTTATTCTATTATATACCCGGGATGTTTCTTCCTTTATGCAATTTGAAAAGATATCCTTCAATTGTTAGTAATATAGATCATTTAACAGTTGAAAGAGATGAAAATTATGTAAGATTATTCTTCTAAAAAAATAGTTTGACTAGAAAAATTATGAAAAATATATCACATTCATATGTGTGATTATACATTCAATAAGAAACTACAAAAAAATATTAGAACAGAAGTGCATGTAACATTCATCTATAATTATGTTTCAAATATATAATGCAATAAAATATGACTGTCAATCTATAAATAAATATTCAATACAAGTGAATAAAAGTACCATATGTACGAAGTTCTACTCATGTAAACTGACAGTAATTGATCTGCTCCTTCTCACTTTCAAGCAATTTAAATATTACAATAGTGCAACATCAATTAAACGACTTTAATTGTCAAAAGATAACAGACGTGTTCCATTAATTCATCAAAGCATTCACAAACTTACAATAGTGAATTCTTTGCAAATGTTTTTGACAAATTTCTGGACCCTGCTCTAAATGCATGAGAGGGGTTTAAATACTAAACTAAATATGTTTTAAAATAGATTATTACAAAAATATAGAGGAGGTTTCAAACAACCATCCTCACAAGACTAACTTAAACTACAATCTAGGAAAATAAAATAACAATTTTGATTTATGAATTCATCCCTTTCTTTTGGATTTGGTCATCAATTTGACAAATATCTATCATAGGCTTGAGCTGAGCTGCCCGCAAAATCCTTGTTCTGACCTGTCCCTTGAATACTGTGTTTGAGAGTACTAGCTGCGATCTTTTTGTTGAATCTGTTAAGCACTGCATGATCTAGTACTGATGGTAAGGTTTGATTAGAAAATTCCAATTATTTTCTTGATCAAGATTATTTAAATTTTTAATTATTTCATCTTGTGTGTCTACCTTCTACTTCCAATGTGTTTCTAATTGTTTTACTTTTGAGAACACTTCAGACGTGTACTATTTGAGAAGTTCTACTTTCACCAATTGTTCACATACAAATTCAATAATTTCATTTGATAATTTTGATGTCTTCGCTGCTTCTTTCTCTACCTTCTTGATTTGTGCTTTCCAATATTTGAGTAGAATGTCCTTATGAAACTTATCTACCTGAGGTAGATCAACTTCCTTTCATGAGTCTGATGCTTGCCATTGAATGTGTTCGTTGATTTTGTTTTCGAGTCTTTCACATTCAAGTTTTTGGATAGCTATTTGCTGGATCAATATTTTATTTGAATCACAATAAGATTCAATAATACAAGCTTGATGGAAAAATAGTTCTTGTTATTTCTTTAACTTAGCATTTACATCCAATGCTTCTTTTATAAATTGCTCTAGTTGCAGTTGAATTTGCAACCTAGTCATTGCTGCTTCTAGTTGTGCTTGTTTCTCATTGATTTATGCTTGATGCTACAATTTAAGACTCTTGAAATCATTTTGCAATTGGGCCATATTTGCTTTGATTTTCTCACTGGAGTTTGATTTTTCTTCATTTAACAACCTCTCTAGTTCTTGCACTCTGGCTTCCTTTTGCCTCAAAAACGCTCTAACTTTAGGAGCTTTATCAACAGTGGAAGTAGCATATGACCTTGCATACTATGATAATTTAGTTAGATGTTCTGTAGGGTCATCTAAGGAATCCTTGCATAATACGTCAACTGATTCATCTGTGAGGTTTGAGACTATTTCATCAATTCTTCTCCTTTTGTTCTTCTTAACTACAACCTTATAGCTAGGACTGTAGAAGATGTCCAGTGAAGGAATTTATTCAACTTGTAAAACTATTTGTTCTGTAGGGTAGACCGATATGATTTCTTGATCACGAGTCTCTGGAAATTGTTGTAGTGGATTAAAAATTTCCACAATCTTCTGGGAATGTTCAGGTGTTTGAAAACTAATTACTTGATCAGTATTGGGATTAGCTTTAGGAGTTTTTATTTCTTCATAAAAATCCTCCCATTCACTACTAAAATTATTTGTTTGTGACTTTTTAGAATGATCTAGTATGTCATGACTGTGCTGAATTTCTTGAGAAGTTGAATCTGTTCCATTACTTTATTTTTTCTCCTACATCTCTATCTCTTGGATTACTTGATCAATTATCTTTTCTTGGATATTATTTTTGGATTTAGATTCATTTTCAGAGTGATCCGAATTGTGAGATTGATGCTTTGATTGACCTGATTCATCCTCAGGCATGTCTTTTGATTCATTATCCAAGCTGATACTTGGAATAGGTCTGTTGACATCTTCAATAGTTAACAAGTTGAGAGGAAATCTCTCAAGACTCTTATTTCTATATATTTGGAATGCTTCCAAATCATCTTGGCTTAGTTGGTTGGATGAAAATTTGATTATATCTGAAAAATTTTCCATGCCTTGGAAGAGATCATCAAATCCATCTATTTCCTTTACAAAAGGCTTCATTTTGAGCTCTGTAGTGTAATTTTTAATTACATCATTTGGATCATTTTGGCATTGCTGCCAATTTCAATATATTAATCTTGGAAACCTCATTGTAGGTATGGCCAATATCAAAAAGTGCAAAAGTGCCACACTATACAGGTAAATTAGGCCAAACAACCTTCTTAGCATCTTTCAGATGTTTAGTGATACCATTAACAAGCGGGTAGGCTATCTCTCGTGCAAGCAACTTATCAGGAACACAGTGTGATAGGATGTGGGGAGAAGCATAATTCCAAAATACTCTAACATATGTAAAATTATCCTCTGCAAACCACCTAGCCACAGAAAGAATATCTGCACTAGCCTCTTCAGAAACCCTAGGGGATTTTTTATTGAATATCATTTGGTGCATAGGAAACATGACTCCATAATATTTTTTTTATAAAAATGCAGGTGAAAGTCTGAATCCCAAATGTCTCTATGGTAAATGTGGATTGGGTAGGGTATTGGGTAGTCCATTTCCATCCCACAGTAGGAAAACTAGAAGAAAAGCAGATTGCGTCCATGACATAGGCAGACATATAAAAGGGAGGTATTTCTCTAGATGAAACATTCCTTTTATTCCTATATTCTTTGATGCGTTTGGCTAAAATATTAGATAGGATATTTTCCCAATTCAGAATTGAGGAATTGATGATTGCGTCAATCAATGGAACCTAGTCTATTGAAAACCTAGTGATATCAGGTTTGGCAAACAATCTACACAACATATCAGCATCATAACAATAAGGGTAAGGAAGTTGGGCAATAGAGTACATACCGAGTTTATCTCGTTTCAGCTTTCCCTAGTCTTCCTTCCATTCTTTTATGACTTTTGTTAAATCTGGGTTGTTTGCTTTAAAGCTTTGCAGAAAAGCTTTGTCATAATTTTGTTGTGAGTCTGGTAAGTGGTACAATGCTTTCAAATCATCTTCCCTAAAAGAACCAATATTCTTGCTTCTTGAATCCTTAAAAGTTCTGTCTTTTATGTTTAAGTGGTTAATTGCCCACTTAACCATATATGTGTAAGGGAGAACTTTTGGCCTTGTGGCTATCTTGTGGACGAATGAACATGCAACATCAAAATCAGTTGGATATGAATAAACAAATAATTCTCCTGAAGCAAATTTGTCTATCACTATTGGATTTTCATTTTTGAAAAACTGATACATTGCTTCCCGTGAAAAACTACCACATTTCTTGTTGCAGGTGGTATCTGAAAATAAGGGGGCCATGTCTAAATCTTCGGTAGACGATATTTGAGCAATAGATTTGCCTTTCTTGTTCGTTTCTTTCTTCTCTGTTCTGTTAGTTGGTTTCCTGATTTCAAGTATACAAAAAAATCATTAGAAATGTATGGAACAAAGAGATAAATCCGTTGTTAATTTATTTCAAAATATGCAAAAATAGATATGAATCTTATCAAATATGATATCAATCATCGATAATAATTTCAAAATCAAATATCTTACACCTTCACACGAAATATATATCAATCAACTTTAAGCCGTTAGATCTCAAATTTCGTTTTGATACGACATAAGTCATTTCGCATGCTTGAGTAATTAAATGTCGTTAGTTCACACATCGCCATATATAACTTTTACTATTTGTGATGTTTACCCATAAATGCTATGAAATGCGATGTGCACAAACCACACATCGCAACTATTATGCGATATTGAATTTGTTTTTTGTTAAGTCATGAAAAATGCGAATTGCGCATTAAAACGTCAAGCAACCACGCTTAATAGGACTTTAGAGATTTATTTTTTTTGCTTTGTTGGCTCATCGGGTCCGTGCAATCGCACTTATATCAAATTGATTTATGAGTTGGTTGTTTTAAATAAGGTGCGATGCGATAAAGAGAGTATAACAATAATTGAAGTGTTTGTAAGTTTTTAAAACATAACTTTGAAAAAGGTTAGCGCATTTCGAAGCCTGCGTACATTAGAGGATTATAAGTCTTTTTAAGTTGTAAGCTATGTGGTTTGCAATGCGCTAAAGGAATAAAGCGGAAAACTCAAAAGAAAACTTTTATTTCCTAAGTTTTTGTTTTTGAAGCTAAAAATAATTTTCCTATTTATTTCTAAAGGGTCCCCATTTATTAAAATAAATGGGGGGTTTTGTATAGCACAACACTTCCTTGGAGAGCTGCACTCCATAGAGGTCTGAGGAAGATGGAGGAAAGGCTTGGCATCTGTTTCCAGGAGTCCCCCCCATAATATTTCTTTGGTACCACTTCACATCTCCCAGAAGCTATGATTTTGTATCATCATTTTTTGGTTGCTTGCTGCTTTTCAGATTTGGGATCCCCTGAATATAAGTTATACCTTATGAGATCCTCCTTTGGCCAGGAGTGTGTGTGCTTGGCTTCCCATAAGTTGGCCCATGGAGTGTTTGTGTTGGAGACCCATTTCCACCAGATGCTAGCTCCCATTATGTTATTGTTATGCTCAAGATCACGTAGTCCTAATCCTCCCTGACTTTTAGGGGTAAAAACATCCTTCCAATTGACTAAGGCCCATTTTTTTTCTTTGGTGCCACCCCATAGAAAAGATCGTTGCAAGTTGCGCATGGATTTGAGGACCCATTTGGGCGCTGCCAAGACAAAGAAGAGATAGATGGGGAGGGATTACAAGAAATATTTAATGAGGACCATGCTACTAGCAAGGTTGAGGGAGTGATGGGTTGAATTGGATAACTGTGTTTCCATTTTGTCCATCAGAGCTCTCCAGGAGGAGTGATTGAAAGAGTCAGTCAACGGAGTGCCTAGGTATTTGGAAGGCAGAGAAGCAATGGATAATCCAAGGATGCAGGTAATATTGCGCTGAGTGAGAGGGGAGGTATGAAAGAAGAAGATCTACAATTTTTCCGGGTTGACCTTTGTGCCAGAGGCCTCAGAGGAGTCGATAACAGATTTAAGGGAACAAGCTTCTTGGTCTGAGGGAAAACCCATAATCATATTGTCATCGAAAAATTGCTGGTGAGAGGAGGGAGGCAGGTTGTGGAGGGGTAAACCAAGCAGGGCACCTGTCTGAACAGAGCTTTTGAGAAGGTGACCCAATCCTTCTGCCATTTTGATGAAGATAAAGGGAGAGAGAGGGTCCCCTTATCTAATGCCTCTTGAGGGGTTGAAGGTTGCAGAGGGGATACCATTGACTAAAATGGAGAGAAAAGGACATGATGAGACTTATGATCCATCGAACCCAGGTGTGGCTGAATCCAAAGGATATGAGAACTTATTTGATGTAATCCAAACTGAGTTTATCAAAAGATTTTGATAGGTCAATTTTGAGAATCATGCCTGAATTTTTGGTGGTTTTGAGGGAGTGAATGACTTCATGGGTTAAGATGATGCCATCAAGAATTTTCCTTCCTTCCACATAACATGTTTTCTCTAGGGAGATGATTATGGGAAAGAGTTGCTTCAGCCTGTTAGTTATTACTTTGGAGATAATAATGTAAATGACATTGCAAAGAGCTATGGGTCTATACTTACTTGGTGAGGCTGCATTGTATTCTTTTGGTACCAAAGTGATGAAGGTGGCATTTAGCGCAGGTAGAAGCCAATGGGTGGAGCGCGATTCCTCCACTATGTCCTAGACTTTGTTTTGAATGGTCTCCTAGAAAAAATGGAAGAAGTTGGTGGTTAATCCATCAGGACTTGGAGCTTTCCCTGCCTTCACCTGGAAGATTGCCTGTTCCACCTTAGCTAGAGTGAACAACATCTTGCTGTGTTCATCCGTTATCAACTTGGTTGGAATGTGTTGAGTGATTTCCCCAATAGCCTCATGCCTCTGGTGGTTGGGTTCCTGCAGAATGTCCCTGAAATGATTGTGCAGCTCCTCAGTGATGGCCTCTTGCGTTTCCAACATTTCCCCAGTTTGGTTCTTGAGGGTAGTAATTTTATTGTGCATCTTGTGCTGAACGGTGGAACGATGAAAGAATTTGGTATTTATTTATCCCTCTTTGAGCTAGTTGATTCTTGATTTTTATCTCCAAAGGGCTTCTTCCTGGTTCTGTCTTTCTTCTAGCTAAATAGTTAAGGTTTTCTCCTAAATTTCTAACTCAGCTGAGTGTCCCTCCTGAATAATGTTCTATTGTAGTTTTTTCATTTTTTCCTCCAGTTCTTTCTATTCTGTGAAGATATTGCCAAAGGTTGTTTTGTTCTAGACCTTCAGTTTTCCTTTGAGCAGTTTTAGTTTTTTCCGGAATTGGAGAATTTTAGTACCTTGCAGAGGTGCTAAGGTGGACCACCATTTGGAAACCATTTCCTTCAACCTCAAGTGCCGAAATTAGCAGTGTTCGAAGCGGAAAGTTTTAGGAGCATGCTTACCTGGTCGTGACCATTGAAGTTGTATCGACCAGTGGTCAGATCCCGTCGCCGAGATGATGGTAGCATCCATGTCACCTGCGATCTGAATGAGATCTTCTGTGACGAGGAATATGTCTAAACTTGAGGCTATCTGATGGGCACCTCCTCTTTTATTGTTCCATGTGAAGATTCCATTGGAGGTGTGTATATATATGAGGTTGTTACTATGGATAAATTTCTTGAATCCATTACTATCTGATTCCAGATGCATCCTTCCTCCTTTCTTTTCCTGAAGATTGGTTATCATGTTGAAGTCTCATCCCAAGAGCCAGAGTGGAAGGGCTCGCTATTTGTTGATTTCCACTAGGTTGTCCAGGAGCGCTAATTTTTGTTGGGTGTTTTGTGGAGAGTATAAATTTGTGAGTAGACCATGGATGTCCGTGCCAATCAGGTGAAAGTTGGCCTGGATGAAGTGTCTATTAGCATGAAATTTCTCCAAGGAGATTATTTAGGGTTTCCAGATGATTTCTAGGCCTCCAGACGCCCCGTTGGCACCAACCATTATTGTATTGCTACCTTTCCAATTTTTTTTGAAGATCGTATCCAGAGTAGAGCTGGAACATTTCATTTCTTGCATGTAGAATATTGCAGGGCATTCCTCAACAATCCTTTTCTTTATGATACTATGCTTCGTGGGGGTGTTGAGCCCTCTTATGTTCCAAGAGATGAGCTTCATGGGACATGATTGGAGGGAAAGGCGTAGAATCTAGTCAGCTTGGGGAACGCCCCGAGTCCGACATTTCTTTCCCAATTTCTATGGTTCTTTGCAGGGTTGTTTTCTTGCCCCTTTTGTGGGAATATTTCGTGAAGTATTTTGTGCTAATGAGCGTGCCCCCTGGATACCCAGGGAGGGGAGATGTTGTGCTCTGGCAAGGATTTATTCCATTTTTTGGATTTGTTTCTCTGAAATAGATTTGTAGTCCTTATTGCAGGCGTCCTCTAACCTTATGAGATCCAGACCTTCCAGATCTATTCTTTCTAGTTCTTCCTCCATGGCTTCTGGGATTGACTTCGTGATCTTTTCTTTTCCCTTTAGGATATTGTTTTCCTTTGCAACATTTGAAGTTGGTGGTTTTAGGAAGGTCTCAAGGGGGACCCTCTCCTATTGAGCCTTTGAGGATTGGGCCTGCTCCGTGGAGGTATGTCTGGTTTCGATGAATGGTTCATTTTCGTTTTCATTTAGCTGATTTAGGGCTGCGAAGCTGTTGCTGGTCATGGGTCCTTTTTTATTCTGCTAAGGGGTAGCTCTCTTGTTGTGCCTTTTTTTTCTTGTTACATTCGTGAATCATTCTGCTTCCTTTTCATTGGATTCCTTTTCAACCATATCTTTATTATTTAGGGGACAGTCTCTGAAGAGATGCCCATGTTGGTGGCACTTCCTGCATCTGAAAGGAATGTGCTCATAGTCTACAATTTATGTCCATTCAAAATATTCATGCACCAGACTTACCTCGCCTAGTAGCGGTTCCGCTAGGTTCATGTAGACACATATGCGGACATAGGCTACGTATTAGTTGATCTTGGTATCCTCTGCGATCTTGACGAAATCTCCTAGGGCATTTCTAATGTATCTAAGAGTCAGTTCATCCCACTAATCCTGAGGGAAGAGTAGAGCTGGATCCATACTGGTGCCCAAGTGAGATCTTATTTGTCAAGGTTGAAATGCTCCATCCAGTGTTTGAGGTATAGACCTGCAGTGTTGAAAAAATAGGGCCCCCCATCCTTGATTCTATCTTTGTCTTTAGAGAAAGTGAAGAGCATGTTGAAGAAGTATTTAGCACACAAATGTAGGTCTATGTGGCCTTTAGGTTTCCATTTTGAGGCTATCCATCCTCTCAATGCTTTTTCTGTGGGCCAGAAGCCCATGAACTTTCATATTAGTGTGTGATCCTTCATGAGTTGGATTCTTCCATTGATGCGATGCGCTGGGAGTTCGATCACTGTTTTCTTGGAGTCCTTTGGTATGCATGTTGTTGATTTACTATTTGTTTCTGATACTTCTTATGTATTTGTCGACTGCGCTGTGGGTGTCACCCCTGTAGTTTCTTGAGACGGGCCAGAGTTGTGCTGATTTACGAAATCAGCCCCTGCCGCCACCCCTATGGGAGGCTATCCTGTAATGGGGGGAGCAGCCAGCCCCCCACTGGAGTCGGTCATCGGTGAGCCTAGAGTTGTCCAGGAGAGGAGTCACGGTCTATCAGTATGGGGGTGGAGGTTTTCCTAGGGTAGCCAAAGCTGAAACCAACAAACCCTAGGTCATGGAGGTCGGCTTGGTGCAGAGCTCTACTAGGGTTTTTTTTTCATGAAAGAAATTCAATTTTAATAATCATTATTTATTCAATATATTATTATTATAATTCATTTAAGAAAAAAATTAATTCAATATTAATTAATCTAATATTATAATAAATTTTAAAATATTAATTATAATTTTAAATTTTTATTAACAAATTTAGATACTAATAATAATTAATAATTAATTAATTTTTATTAATAAAAATAAAAATTAATTAATAAGGATAATTTTTGTAAGTAACTAATTCAATTAGTTGTTAGCAATGACCAAACCCTAAAAAATTTTATAAGGAAGAGGAGAAAACTTGCGATACTATACCTTGGATGAGGATGAACTCTAGGGGCACATATGTCGAATTAGAGGTTGCCAACTGTCACTGATCTCATATCCTCCATCCCTATTAATGTTATGTGCCAAGTGTTTTATAATCTCGAGCGTTTCTCTAATTTTTCTTCTTCGATAGTGTTCTTCCCTGGCAATTATTTTAGCATCCTCAAGACGCAAATGATGTTTAGTTTTTGAAGAGTGATCAACAAGGGCCGAGGTGCGAGATCGCTCATGTTTAATATCGGCACCATGCTCTTTAAGACGTTTTTGAAGATAGCGCTCGGTTTAACCAATAAAACTTTTCCCGCATGAACAATCAATCTTGTAAACACCTTTAAGCTGCTCATGACTAATACTATCTTTAACTGACCACATTTTTTGTCTTATTGTTCCTGCTACAGAAAATTTCACGAAAATGTCATTCCTTCCAAGAACCTTGGTGATATTATCTGTAACACCCTTAATGTATGGTAGAAAAACCCTACCACATCTTTCTTGAGATCCTTGGTGCTTCTTGGATATGATCGAACCCTCAACTCTTTTTATGGCTTTTCTGATCTCTATATCTTTATAACTATTAAATATCTAACAACACCCACAACAAAATGTATTCCTCAAGACAAATACTATATGAAAAATGAAAAATATTTTGCAACCAATAATACCTTAGGTAACTATTTCATTCAATTAGGTGCAACACCAAACCATCAGAAAATAGAAAACTAGCCTACTCAAAATATGATGATTTACCTCCTTTGACAAACTTTTGAGTTCCGAAGGAAAGGCCTTAGCTCTCATGAGAATGCCCCTAGTAATTTGAATGGGATTTTCACCCGATACAACAACTTAAATAAAAAGGTTTCATTTCAAATTCTGATTCATAAATATAAGATACAATATTTATCTGTTGTGTCCTTCCTAACAAGCTCATAACAATTGATAAAAGGATAAAAAATTTCAAATACCTAATGACAAATTTTCATTCAAATACCATCTTAAACTCATTAAATCCCAAACCAAAACTAAAAAAAAAACACCATAAAACCATACAAAAATGAATAGATCTTAAACCAATACTAGTGACAAAAAATTACCTTTACACCTTCACTTATTAAACCCTGTGCAACCACAACAAATGCGGTAGTTCCATCCCCAACTAAATTATTTGTCTTTGTTATAGCCTGTCTTACCCAATTTTCCCCAATATTTTCAACTAAGTCCTCTAACTCGGCGTGTCAAAAAGATGAAACCATGGCATTGAAATACATTTCATTATAATATCCATTACAATAGAACTTGGCTCAGCCACAACTCTTTTTTTTTCAGTTGTTAAAATCTTTATTCATTACTCCCATGTGACTAGTCCACAAGCCAAGTAGACCATTGAGTAACAAATATATTGTCTTTGACCTTTCAGTTTACAATTTTTTCCTACCAGATCTAAGAAATTTAGGAAGGGGAAACTAATACAACATTAAAAATAAAATGAGAACACACATCTACAAATTACCTACTTAGCTATTGTCATGCCTTTTTCTACTATTTTCAGAGAACCACACTCTGTCTCCAAAACAATGTTTATGCCCTTTGGTCCAAGGGTGACTCCAACAAGATCAAAAATTTTGTTCACACCTGCTTGCAAGACAATTAGAATGGGATTTCAATAAGGGTGCAATTGAATGCAGGATTATATGCCAAAAAAACCCTCCAAGAAAAATTAAAACCACACATTAACATTAAATATAATATAAGTGGATAAGGAAAGATCATCCACATTGAAGTTTTACGTGCAGGTAACCTTCCTTTAGACAATCATTTTTCTTTGGCATGTAGTTTATTTGTCGATGAGACATACCAGTTGAAGAACAACTCATTAGGGGAATTTTGAGGTCTAAAATGGTCCTCCTAAGGAAATTATAAAATAATAGTGGAAATAATAAAATAAGATTTTATTACATCATCAAATTTTAGAAGGAAAAAAATAAAATACTACTTTTTCAACCCGTATTTTCAACTTATCTCCCAAAATTTTTACTCAAATTTCGAGTGGAACTACTCGTTGGATGAAAAATTTAATTCCTTATATAAGGAGTACCCATATTGCATACTTTCGATGGATCCTCATACATGAAAAATGAGAAATATATGAAAAACATGATTGCAATCACGTTTTTTCATGTATTTCTCATTTTTCGTGTAGTAGGGTCCATCAAAAGTATGCAAGATGGGTACTCCTTGGATGAGGAATTAAATTTTTCATCCAAAGAGTAATCCCACTTGAAATTTGAGTAAAAATCTTGGGAGATAAATTGAAAATATGAGTTGAAAAAGAAGTTTTATTATTTTTTAATATTTTTACCCTTTTACTTAAAAAAATGGTGAATCATACCCCATGGTTGACATCATCATCTTGAATCCTATTGGTTATTATAAAAATTATTTTGGTTATACATTTTTCTTAGGAGGTCCATTTTAGACCTCAAAATTCCCCTAATGCCTTTTCCATGACTCCTATATTAACTACCTGCTCTTCAGTGTGTAACTCATAGTCCATATTTTTCTTAAGAAATTAAAAGAAATGGGAAAAAAAACTGAAATAGAAGACAATTTTCTACCATAATTATTAAACATTGCACCAATTTCCTCTCCTTTCAAATGTTGCCTGAAGAGGTAGACATGGCAACTGTTTCCACATTTCCTAAAGAAGAGGCCATCTTCTCATATCCTGAACAAATTACAAGATATTAATATTAGTATATATGTTTGAAAAACATGAACAACATTGCATAAAATCACTTATAACTATTAAAAGGAAAACTAAAAAACTATCAAGACTTTAGGCAACTTATGGAGCATCAATAAAGAAACAACCAAATAGAAATCCAACCACAATCCTCATTTTAATGAGACAGAACTATATATATTAACACTAGCACAAAACAACATCAAGATAATAAAAAGAAACCCCATCTATATTAATAGTAGCACAAAACAACATTAAGCTAATACAAAGAAACCCCATCTATATTAATACTAGCACAAAACAATCTAAGCTAGTTTCTATTGCAGGCCTCCAGGTTGCACATTTTTGAATTTGAATTTTTGACCTCTATGTAATGTGCAAAGGTAGTTTTTCCCTAGTTTTCAAAAAAATTCATCCTTCTTGTACAACAGTTTAACACAATAAATCCAACAATGCACCCCTACCACTGATACCACTGTACAATGTTATGATAATTCACCCTAGAATTTCATGATAAGTAACCTTTCTTTTTCTATCACAATGGTTAAATTTTAATTCAGAATTGCTACTCTGTCTTCAGTGATTACAGTGAACAAAGTTATCTGGAATAATAAACAACAATACAAAAGTCTTTGGCAATACACTACTCAATATCATATAAACCCTGAGTCACAACATGAAATTCAATTCAAACAACTTTAGTTCCTCACTAATGAGAAATATGAGCCACAAGTTAAATCAAAATTCCACAATATTAGTTACTTTAACCAGGAGTCACAACTTAAATGATTTATGTTTCCTACACTTCTGGGCTTTACACTGTATAATATGTCATTTATGAACTTGTTATAGAGTTGGCTTCACCACAATATGCCTCCTTATACCAGACTACATCCTTCTATTGGAGGATCTAAATTACTGACAGTCACGAATTACAGTAAGTGACTTTGCTGGTCTGTATAGGACTTCTTCTCCACAGATTGAATGGAAGAAAAAATCAGTAGTTTCCTTTTGATCCATAAACAAGAATAAAATCCCCGCAACTTGGAAACCCTCCTTAATGCTCAACCCGAATAGGTCCCGCTTCAGGAAACTCTGATTCAGACTATATTTAGTCTTTGGAACCCTCCAATGAGTTCCAAGTCACTACTCCACTACCTTATAAACCTCTAAATAACCATCCACTTTGGGTCCATCTTGTCGAGATAGTACCAAGGATCATTCTATGACATGTAACACCAAAGGGACAAGAAAGGACCTTATTTGCTAGAACATGAACTAGTCTAGTAAGTTCACTGCCTTCGAGAGATATTTCTTGTGCCATAACAAGAGAAAATCCACAAGTTTTGATGGGTTTTCAAATGTGCTTCCTGTGCCAGAAAATTCCTAGCCTATTTTTGCAAACCTTCTTCAGGAGATGCCTACACCCAAACAAAATCACGCTCTTCCTTAGAGTACAAGAGCACAAAAAATCTCGCTACTTCTTTCCAGAATTAGTTCCATAAGAACACCTCACATAACACTAAAAATTCCTCACTAATCCATATGGCACCTTATTCAAAACCAAAACCCTGGAATTTTGTTGCCCAACCAGAAAACCCTTCTCCCAAAAAACAAAAAGATGATCTTAGAATTTTGTTCCTCCTTCAAGGTAATTCCTATTCCAAGCAACATAGAGAGAGAATGGGAGTGTTGTTGAATGTAACCAGATTTGGTATTCATAATTACCTTTGTACTTATGAGTGTATATTTTTGTAAAAAAAAAGAAAAAATAATAATTATTTTAAGCATGGGTTTCATGCTCAAGTTGATTTGTCTTCTAGGTCAATCATGTTCTTCATGCTTCTATGTTTTTTCAAGTCAAAATAATATTTTTCATAAGTGTAGAAGTCAAGTCCCATTTGTTTCTTTGATAAGAAAGTAGAAAATGAATTTTTTTTTGATCCAAAATGTTAATTTTGGTCCCTACAAGACCAAGTCGGCCCTGTTTGGGGTAATTCAACCTCCTAAGATTTGTATATATAAGAGTAGCTCGTCGTTAATTGGAATATACATCAAGAAAGTTTGATATCTTGAGAAAGGAGGAGGGAAATTAGTGAAACAGATAAGAAAATAAGTCAAATTCAAGGAGAGAGAAAGCAAGGTCAAAGGAGAATGAAAATTTCTCTAAAAACTCCCACATGTGTGAAAATTCATAGTTGCAGGTGTGTGAAATTTTAGAGTTGCAAGAGGGAAACAAATTGCAGGTCTGTTGCAGGAGGCCAAAATTCTGTTGCAGGGGCCAAAATCTAAATTTTGACCACTTTTGGAGGGAATTAACCATTGTTGACTTGTGGAGACTTTGAATTTGACTTGTTGGAAGAATTTCTTTGTGCGCTTGTATCCTTGACAAATGAATTGATATTCTACAAATTAGTTATGGACAAAAAATTGAGATGATGGAATTTTGGGTGTTCATGAGTTCCAAAATAAAGATGATAAAAACTCATAATATACTACAAATAAAGTCTCTAAATAATTTCAATGGAAATATAGTTGATCATTGTTACTCAAGAGTGTTATGCAATACAAAAAAGATACAATAATATGAGTTGACGTAGTAGTTTACAATAAGAGAAATTCACATAAAAAATGCAATTTAAATGTGAGAGAATTGGACATAGAAATAGAAACATTAGGCTTCCCAGATTTATAATTTGGGTTCTGATGATGAATTTACTCCTTTGAAGGGAAACTTATGCCCAGAATTTGGACTGAGCCATGTTGTTCAACATCTCCATGCTGGACAATGGGCAAGAAAAGTGATGTGGATAGATAGGAATAGCCAACAAATAAAGAGAAAAAATGATTTCCCCAAGGTGAATTAAGAAGTGAAGAAATATTTAATTCCAAAGTTATTGATTTTTAACCTTATTATTCGGAAGTGGGTGATGAGAGTCATGGTAAAAATATTAATACGAGAGCTGATGATGACTATGGAAAACATGTCCTGAGATCCCTTGCCCTAGATGACACATTATGCACAAGGGGCTGATTGGAGCATAAGTAAACGGTCCACTGACCAAGAGGTTATAAATATTGGTGACCTGAAATATGTTTTTTGGAATCAGAAACACATAGAGGCACCTATTTGTTATTTTAAATATGAGAATAAAATTACTACTACAATAAAAATAGAGATTGGCCTTGGCAATTTCAACCACGGATATCAAGAACATAAAGCGGTTGCTATGGAAAGAGAACACCCATAATGCACAAGCAGAAAGGATGTGGAACAAGCTTGCAATTTAGAGGATTGGTGATTGTTTCAGGCCCAAAATAGAAAATGGTTACATTGAAATCGATGATGGGTTTGATAATAACATCTCTGGTTTCTTGGAATATGCACTTGGACAATTTTAAACGTCCAAATAGAAGTTCCTTCTATGTTTCCCCTAGGATTCAAAATGTTGTAAAGATCAAAATGGGCCATCCCTTTCAAGAAAAAAGGTAATGCAAATGGGGCATTCCTTTAAAGCAAAAAGGAAATGAAAATGGGGCAACCCCATGCCACAAGGGTGATGAAGGTACACAACAAAGATGTGTCTCCAAATTCTTTGAGAACATAGATATTTCACTATTCAATTATCTGGTGACAACTAGCTCTGAATTCTCTCGAAGAAAAAAAAAATTGAAAATGATAAAGAGAGTGAGCATCAAGGTCTAAAGTAGACCCCTTGGTTGTTAAAGGCATTACAAAGTTGTTGATAACTGTTAGAATACTTTTTTAAATTTTCTTTTCTATTATGCTCCATACATCACAGTTATTAGGATTGCCAGTTGTTGAAAGATTTTCTACAATGTCCTAGGAAAACACACCATCAGTGACATTGAAGGAAGCATAAATGGTATTATTATTTACACATTCTCAAGAATAACCATTGAGGATGATGAGTCTACTCCAAAGAAAAGATAATGTTCCTACTCTACATCTATATGTGAAATTCATATTGATGAACCAGACATGAAGAAAGATAGATACTATTGTACACATAAACCTTGTATAGTCAACAAAAGATACACTATTTGTGGCAAGATGTAGGTATTTTCTTCGATTCATCAAAAGGAAGCAGCCATAAGTATACCTATAAAAAATAATCCTTACTATTAGAAGGGTATGTAAGGCTTGCTGGAGAAAATATATGTGGCAACTTAGGCAAATACAAACTTGAAAATATTTTTGGTGAAAAGGTGACAATATCGAATAAAGTTACAACCTACAAGCAAGAAAACTTCAACATTTCCCTATTTTGTATGATAATCTAACACATGAAAAATATATTTCCTTGAGAGCTTGTGGAGGCTACACTGGATCACATATTTCACTTTAGAAAAATTTTGGTGAGGATGAGATTCTAGGGTTCTCAAGTGCTCCCAAGAAGAACACATATATCCAAGTTGGAGCCAGATGTTACCTGCAGTCTTGTGGGGTAGCTTTGGGTGGTGTTAAAACTAATTATTTTGAATACAACAATTGTGTTGCTATTTGTGGAACCAGATTTAGATTTGAATCATGTTGAAAGTGTGAGGATACTGAACCAATTACCAAACTCATGAGAAGTTACACATTCCAAAGGGAGCTTGTGTCTCCCATTATCTGGATGGAAAATTAATAAGAAGGTTGCCTACCATAGTCCAAAGTACTAGGGTGGTTAGGGTATGTTTGATGTAAAATAACCATAAGTTTTCAAGAATTTATTTTAAGAAAAGGGGTGGTGTGAGAGTTGAGACAGTTTACTCGAAGTTAATCACATGTCTTTGGGTGAAGATTTGCATCCAATGCTACCTGAATCAATTGTTTCAATGGAAATTTTATAAGGAAATGTCGAACCATGCCATGATTAGGTCTCATAATAGTACACCTCTCCTCAATCCCCAAAATTATTCATCTATATTCAAAATTATGAGATATACCAATATCGATCAGAAATGAGTAGATAATATCATTTTCCAAGGACTCACATGATGGCTTCTGGTGTACTTTCATAGCAAATTATTGTCATTATGTGCAATAAATGAATGCAAGAATGAAAAATTCACAGAGGACACCAAATATGAAAATAAGAGCTTTGTGGAATGATGAACCTTAAACTTGGTTACTATATGATCCTTAAACGTAGACAATGATTATCCATTTATAGTACCGAATGAAATGGTAGGTAATATATTTTTTGGAACCATCAAGATGGAATTAGAATGGACACTTTCACAACTAGCCATATAGGCATTGAATTTATGGTTTTTACAATGTGAAATATATACTTTTTGAGCCAACATGGTTCAAGTGAAGCACTTTTTTCTATTTTTTTATCATCAAGAGAAACACTGGAAGAGCAGAGAAAAATTTTGCAAATATTTGGCTCACTAATATCTCATGCATTGGAAACCAGAAATCCAATGTCACAATTGATTTTTTTACCTTGAAATAAGGGGAAAGACCAAAGTTGAAAATTCTCATTTCTATTTTTCCATTGGGTTAGGATGATGTTCAAAGTGTCGTCTTCCTTTGCCAAAACTGAGTCTAGTAACCCTATATTCGTGGAGAGGAGAAAATGCAGAAACAAGGTTTCATAATTCCTAGTTTTAAAAGGAGCCATTGACAACCATTTGGAAGAATGAATGTGAGTGAAACCGAGATATTTTTGGGGAGGAGAAAACACAGAAATAGGGAAACCATAATTCCTAGTTTTAAAAGGAGCCATTGACAACTATTTTGAACAACGAATGTGAGTGAAACGAAGACTGAGACTCAGACCAATGGGTAACCCGTGAGACAAAAGAAGGACTTGGTCATGCTGCCATTTTAATTATTGTAACAACAACAACCATTGGAGGTTGCAAGAATTTTAAATTCCATTACCAGGATAACTTATAAAATAACAAGGAAAACCCATTTTGTTTATTTATTTATAATATTGAGCACATGTCCCAACTTTCCTGTGAACTGAATTGAACTGTGTGTGATGCTCTGTAGGCATGGGTGATCTCTGTCCAATCACCCTTGTTGCAACAAAAAATGAGTCATAAGCATAGAATTTAAATCATTACCAATCAAATATCACCACTTAACCTTTCTTCCACCTCTTTCCCAAAATGAAATGTGTGCAGTGTATGCACAATTACAGCTAAAAGTTGTCACCTAGCTTATTCCCAGTGTCATATCCTCAAACATAACATTATTCCACAATGTTGCAGTGGGTGTCCCATCATATGGTGCACCACAGGGTCATCTTCCTTTGCCCAAAATGAGTTCAGCAATAGTACTGTATATATGTTTTTGAGCACGCACCCTACACTTTCCCTGAGGAATCCCCATCCCTATTTTGCCCTCTTTTCACAACATATCATCATACTGATACGTGTTGAAGAAGGAGAACAATTTGACACTCTGTATAGTCCAACATTCATCATCTCACTGACTATGAGATGAAAAATATCTCTAGAAACGTACTCACCCCCATCATCACATTTCTAATTAAAATTTTCATAGTTTTTGTTGTTGTTAATGACATACATGACATCACTTCTTCCTACATGATTCTCATGTTGTTAATGACTTTGGGATATATACATGACATCACTTATTTTGTAAAGTCAAACCGTAATTGAAATCTTGCAGTTGTGAGATACATAATTCAAATTATTCACACCCAAAAAAATAGTTTAAATTGAAATCGCCGCTGATATAGTTGAAATCAAAATTATTCACACCCAAAAACATATTTGAAATTGAAATAGTTGTTGATATATAGTTGAAATCAAATTATTCACACCCAAAAAGATAGTTGAAATTGAAATCACAAAAAAATATTCACATCCAAAATCTACATCAGAAACACATGATTTCGAATTGGAACTTCCTTCCTTTGTAGAGATCCCATATAGGTGACGAGTATAAGAAACTTAAGTGTCATTGGGGGCATGTCAGGCCAGAGAGAAAAAGGCTGGATGGAAATTTTGAAGTTCATTACTATCTTGTAATAATACTTTTCAAACAAATATGTGAAGTTAAGATCAATTACCTACTCGAATCATTTTACTCGTAATGTTATGGATGGTATTTTTAATAATTAGAACTGGAATTTGTGCAAGAAAGATAAACCTTCTGTATT
Source organism: Pinus albicaulis (assembly GCA_034641835.2). Classification (NCBI taxonomy): domain Eukaryota; kingdom Viridiplantae; phylum Streptophyta; class Pinopsida; order Pinales; family Pinaceae; genus Pinus; species Pinus albicaulis. The sequence continues at coordinate 50,051 of JAXQQM020073927.1, read as the reverse complement.
ATTAGAATAATGGAATTGAATTTCAATTTCGTTTGTATGATATGTTAAGATTGTATTTCAATGACATAAAATCAATATGAAATATAGAACAAAAAACACTACCATCCAATTCTGCAACTCTATCAAGGGCCTTGGCTAATCCCCTGTTGAGAAGTTGAAATATACTTTTCTTCCCCCACATATTGCGAATAATTCTAAATTTTTAAAAGACAATGAATGTGACTGGATATAAAATTCACCAGATAGAGAACACTAGAGGATTTCATCAAAATTTAACCTTTCATTCTAAAAATTTATTTCTAATCTGATAAAAATTCAATCGTATTTTCAAAAACGTGGGGCTAGAGCTCCCATCTAAGAAAAAAAAATTCCTCGCTACCATCCCCTGACAGACTAATCTCAATTTGCAACTTTGAATTGGAGACGACACTCCATGAGGTATTGTTCGGTGAAGATAAACGATCACTTAAAGTTGCAGCGAGGTCGTTGCCTTTAAATCATATGCAGAGAGAAGATAAAAGAATACCAATAATACCCTTGGTTCTGTTGTATCTCAATCTACTACCATTGGCGCTGCAGGAACCTAAAGTTATATTTTTCTTTATTTTAGATTCAAGGCAGAGCCCTGAAACTACAAGAACCTAGAGTTATATTGTTCTCTATTGTAGATTCAAGGCAGAGATGAGTTATATTATTCTATGTTGTAGATTCAAGGCAGAGACGAGTTATATTGTTCTCTGTTGTAGATCCAAGGCAGAGCTCGGTTGTGGGATGGTAGGTTATTTGATACAAAGGGTCCAATGAAAAGTAAGGCCCTAGAATATATTATATAAATCATATAAACGATGTTTTAAATGAAAATATCACCATACTTGTGGGTTGACTGTTGATATGTTACCGCTCTATTCTAGGGGTTCCAAAATGGGCAATACTTATATTGACAATGTGGAATAATGCAGAGAAAAGGAAAGGGTTTTATACCCTATCCCTAAACAATGTTATACCCAAAAAAGAGATATGTATATAGATCAAATTTCTAGCAATAGTACCACAGTATTCAGTGTTAAATATGTAACAATATGAATTCAAAAATTTAACAACAAGCTACTTGCAATGACAACTTTAAGAGTTCGATTGGTAATTCAATAACATTTCCATAAATGATGACAACTAGTTATGCGTTTAATTAATAAAAATGACAGTTCGAAACTACCTCAACAATACTGCAATTTTTTTGGAGTTCAATAGTGTTTGTATTGTTAAAAGAAGTCACTACAATATTTGAATGAAAACTACTTAACATATGCCATATACAAAGATCATTAATCATTCATCGAAGAGCACTAATAATGAAATCAAATCTTGGCTACAAGAAACACCTGATCATTCCTATTCAATGAGATCTCATTCAAACCAAAAACAAAATAAATAATAGAAGAGGATACAGTTCTTCTCCATTGGAATGGTCGGCCCTTGCCAATCCTAAAGGAGAAGCCTACGAAGCTACGATCACACCTGGAGGTACCATCATTTCAACAAGATAATTTCATTAACTTAAGGGAATAGTTGCATAGTCACTTCAAAATACAACCATAAAATAAAGTATATAAGTCTTGCACAAATTCAATAGTAATGCAATCTCGCTCGAGGCTTAACACACTTATTTTTTCATAGGGTTTGTGAAACATAATATATAGAATGATACTGTCTAATGGATAAGATCAACCCTTTGATATTTAGGATTAGAGGGTGATCTACTCTCTTGGTTTTTCAGAAGTAATTACTTACATACACATTTAAACAAAAATATGGAACAATGCATTCAAAACCTATCTCTATCAAGACAAACTCAGATCTTGGTTTCTCTTCTTTGGAAAATTTCCCTTGTACATATTGCTGAGTGTTGAATGGAAGGACCCATAGAAGATCTTCTCGAACTGGCTGCATAGCCTTGACCATTTCATGTCAATGAATAGTCTTGACCATTTCATGTGAATGGGAGTACTTAATCAAAGGGCTACAACAACATAAGGATAATATTTCTTCATAGGTAAAGAATATTCTCAAATTCTAATTAATCAAACAAAAAAATTTAGGAAATAAATATTGAAAATACTATATTTACATTAAGTAAGAGATCATAGAGTTTTAGTCAAATTTTAAATATTTAGGCCAAATGAAGACTGAATGGTGATGTTATAAGGGGTTTTGAGGAGAAAAATAGTAGTTTTAGCATCACCAAAATATCCCAAAATGAAGGTTTTACATCCCCCTAGACCGAGGTTTTTCATGCTCTCATGCAAAAGGAATCACCAAAACTGCAAGTCAGCAGAGAGGGCTAAGAAATTATAGTTTCTTCCACTAAGATACTAAGCCATGGACCTGTAGTGCTAGCCCTCTTTCTTTTTCCTTGCCCATAAGTAAACATTTTCCTCATCTTTCTATTTGTCTTATTGTTATCTTCCTTCAATTCTCTTATCTCCTCTTGAGAGTTTTTGCTCCGGATCTTTAATTTTTTATTCTCACTTTTTATGCATCTATTAAGAATCATTAGTTCCAGCGTCTCAAGCATCTCTTGCTTGAGCTAGAAATGTTGACAGAACTTGTGAAATTTAAACATATAACAAACTTAATTTGAGAAATACCCCAAGCCTGCTGTCCAATGGAGGCCATGTTGGTAGAAATCACCGGTGCTCTTTCTGAAATTATCGAATTGCAACAAGTAGATCTGTTGATCCGTAGCTTTTCTCATTCACCTATTCCTGCTCTAGCATGGATGGGATAGGGGTGATTATTTATGGTGGTCGGGAGCTACAGTGATTAAAAAGAGGCGCCACTAAAGTCCCATTAACTAAATCCACCAATAAGCCGACACAAACTTGATGCTTCCACAGAACTGGTTGGGCAGGTCCCCCTCTTAAGGCATATTAGTGGAGTTCTTAGAATGCCTTGAAGTCCCAATAACTGAATTTCACCAATAATATGACACAAAACTAATGCTGCCACATAGTTGGTTGGGCAGGTCCCCCTCTGAAGGCATACCAGTGGAGTTCTTAGAATATCTTGTTCTTGAAGGGAAACTACACTGGATTTGACCTCAACAAACTCAGATTGGTGGCACAGCTCAAACTAGAGAAATAATGAGTTTGGGATTGGCGGTTTTGGGTGCAGTCATTACATAAATTCCATGAAAAATTCAAACGGACCACGCTGAAACTCCGACATAAAAATGGTGCAGATAGATCTCAAGTGGAGAGAAGAAAAATGTCGTAAAATTTGTGCACAGATGTCATCGGGAGATGAGAAGTGTTGATGATAACCAAAAGTGCACTGATTTAAAAGAAAAGGCTTATAAGCATAATTATAGAACATAATTAAAGTATCTTTAGGAAGCAGGAAGACCTAGTAGAATCTATGGCACTGAGTAGGAAGTTATCATAGAGTTTGTGCATAAAATATTTGCAAGTTATATATCAATACACATGTTTTGAACTTGTAAAACGTCATTCATTGACAAGTTGTTTAGAGTGCATAATCAATAAGCTATGTGAAGTATGAAATATTAATTTTTTATGAATTGTTTATACCTTGCTGTTATAGAATACATCACATGCATTTCATCTTGGACCTATCCTTGCAAAGAAAGAATAGATGGCTATCTTGATTTATATTTTTTATTTTCCCTATTTTCACTATTAGATGAGAAAAGTTGAGCCTCGAGTGATATATTATGTCCCTTTTATGCATGGCTCTTAGCCTGCAGACATACAAATGCATACCTCTTCATGCATGTGCATGGCACAAAGTTTAAACAACTACATACATCTGTGACAATTGATTGTAGGGAAAACATTCTGCAATTCTAATTGCATGTGTTGCACAAGTGAAATTCAATATTATTTCTTTGGTTATTGATGGTTTGTAATTTTTTGCTAAAACAATTGAGAAATGAAATCATAAAATATTGATGAACATTCTCTCCTAAATATGTTTCACTAACTTGAGAATTTGTGATCTCATGGGTTTGTTTTCCATTTAACAGGAGCATGAAGTGTTTTGTTTTGTGCAACAACTGCAAATGTTCCTAGAAATGATACTAATAAAATTCATAGAATGGGTGGTGAGAAAAATAGGGATACCAGTACTAAGTCTGCATATTACAGATATGATTTAAAATCAACAAAATTTTGCAGGCGAGAAAAAAACTGGACCCGTTGCTCTCCAAGTGTGGAATAAAACACTGGGGCTTCTAGGTGTTCCCCTGCTAGTATTGGCATTGCTAATTTCTGCAATCAGTCCAGTACTCTATTGGATAGATACAATTTTTTCAAGAAACTCTGAAAGAGTTTGAAAAATATGTGAAAAATATGATTAATGAATGAATTCACCATTTCTTCATATGTTTTCTGAGAAGGAAGCAATTTCATAACATGGTGGCAAGAATATAAGCAAATTCAATCATTTGAATGGAAATTAAGCTCTCCATTGTATGAGATAATGTAAACAACATGTTGGAAGAGATGAATGTACAAACTTTGCAGGTATAAATGTAATTTTACTTAGATTTTACAAATGGGATTTCATGACACGGTGAGTTGAGAAGAATGTACAAATTCTATAGGTAGAAATGTATTTTTAATTAGATTTTACAAATGGGGGATTTCATGCCACAACAAATTCTAATTCTCAATTACTTAATAGATATAAGGCTCAAAAAAATCTATGGCGGGGACAAATGTTTATGAAAAACATGAGGATCATTGTATATGTCATAATTAATTAAGTTCAAGCAATTTTATTTTAAACAATAGTTGAACATAGTTCCTTTGTGTTGTCACCTGTACTACTAACAATTCAACATTATGCAACGTGTACAATCATCAACTATAATGTTCTATAACATTAGAGATGAGATCTCTTACCTACTCCCCTTGCTTGGTTCAGAAAGTCATGTTCATGTTACAAATTGCAGGGTCAATTTATATGAAATTGTGAGGCTTTTTCCTGTGCTATTTGGTAATGTATTGGACCCAAAAAAAATCTGACAAGAGCTTTTATTAAATTTCTAAGACTAAATACGTTCAAGGACAATCGGGACAATCAGAGAAGGAATCCATGATATCATACAAAACGAGATCAGCTCCGGCCCAAAAATGTTTGGAATTTTATTTTTTAATGCGAGATGGATAATTTAATCACTCAATCCCATGGCAAAAAAAACATTTCGACCTATATATGAATAGAACCGATGGAATATTTTAAATTTTAATTTTCATTAATTTCAGACATTCACCATTGTCTTATGTTAAATGGAACAAGGTCCCCCAAATATCATAATTTTGGCATGTAAAATAGTCGTTTAGGTACCGAATGTGAAGTTTTCCAACATCAATTTTAGAAAATGAATGATTTTTTAAATGCATTTTCATCTGATCTACCATGAAAAATATATGCTTTCGACTAATTTAAACAAGTTTTTCTTCCTTAAATTGCAATTAAGAAGTTGGATTTAAAAAAGAAATGATGAGACATGTATATCCCAAATTTGATCGAAATACTAAAATCTTCCACTGGGCATCTTTTTAAAGGGAAATCCCCGGAATTTGCTGAAGAGTGCAAATGGAAATTGCTATCTTGGACGACCAATAATTCGACCTCGTGGAGCTGTTGGATTTTGAGTACACCTTTGAATTGACCGCAACAATCACCATAGTTTTATGAATAACATGAATCCATGGTAGTAGTAACGAACATAATAATAATCTTCTGGAGCTTATCACTTTAGAAGACAAGGGAAAGGGTTTGCTGGAGAGCGTGAATGGGATTTGCGATATTGTGTTGAATTTTTTATGGTACGAGAGCGGAATGGGATTACTGGAGCCGCAAACTTATAAGTGGCGAAAGTTTTCAAAAAGGCTCGAATTGGATCATCCAGGCGTTATTAGTTAGAGACTGGTTGCTAGCAGTGATAATACTCGTTCAGATCCTGGTGGACACTTAGGTGGGATGCTCAGGCCCTGGGGATGCTTTGGTGGGATGTTCAGGCCTCGATGGACGCTTTGGTGGGATTTATGGATGTTGAGTGCCGTGATTTAACGATATTGAAAGAGAATTTAGAGAAAATGAACACAGACACCAATAATGCATAAATTTGCAAAACCCTACATACTCACACCCAAGCACAAAAATCATATCTCAATACAAAAAAATCAAGAATATAACTGGAATGTAGTTAAATGAGGAGAATATAAGTAACACAAAACATGATAAACTCTCACCCCAATTAAAAGCCTAACATCTTGACATAGGAAGTTCCTATGGTATGTAACCCCAAGCATGAACATCGAATCTGGATTGAGAAAAAAACCAAGGATTTGACAATATTACAAGAGAATTAAGCAGAAATGAAATCATATACTAAGAATGCATAAGTTTGCAAAACCCTATAAACCCTGATCTCAGATAAGGGAAATGGAAAAAAAAACAAGAACTTAACTGGAATGTAAATGAATTACTAGAAATTAGGTCATCGAAAGCGCGAGAACTAACCAGCATAGTGAAAATGATAAGACCTAGTCACAAAACCCCAAAACCCTAACCACAAGGGCGAGCATAAGATCTCGATCCAGAAAAAATCAGGCACTTCAAAGGAATGCAAGAGAAGCAAGAAAAATAAAAATTTTACACACTAACAATGACAATGGTGACATACATACCTACGGCTGAGGCTCGTCGTCGATCTCTGGAATGGGTTTTACTGTGAACTCTTTGTCGAGAACTTCATCAAGATCGTCAGCTCCTCCTCCGTCTTACCATCTGGATATCTGATGACTACAACGGGGCAGACACAGTGGTGTATGGAGTAATCGCTGATGTTGCCAAGGTGGCCCTTGTAGGTTCTCCTGGAGGCCCCAAAACCCTGACTTCCCATGATAACGACGCTGAGGCTAAGCCTCTCGACCTCAAGGAAAAGCCTCTCTTTCATATCGCGGTCTTTCACTATGTGGATCTTGAAGGAGATGTGGGCATCGACCAGGGGCTGGGAAAAGTTTGAGGCCTTAGTGGATGTAAATGCATCAAAATCATCCTCAAGCTTCTAATGTTACTCCTCGTCAGTGTTTTCCTCGACGGATGAATCGATAGAACCCCAATTGGCCCTTTACAGAACGCTGGTCGGCCTAACATGGAGAAGGATCACGTTATCACCCAGGTGGAGGTAATTAACCACAACCCATTTCACTGCGAAGGCACTCTCGTTGCTCAGATCGCAAGGAGAAAGATAAAGGCATTGTGAATTGGATAATTTTGGCTTTGGGAGAGGAAGAGAATCAAACATGAGACTTGAATTGCGGAAACAATTGACTCAACGAGTTTATAGGAATTTGGTTATCAAATATTTATTCGTCGCCTACAAAAACTACCTATTCATTCATAGTCGCATTTAGTTTCGTTTCTGTTTCAGAAGAATAACTACTGAATGCCTTTCGGTCCATTACATTAAATGCCTCGAACTTGAAACTGGTTGAAATGGCGGTCGAGCCTCTATTATATCCACCGAGGATTAACACACAACCGAAACACCAATATTTTCTTAAAAAATTAAATTTTGTAAATGTAAGCCATTAGTTTGGTTTTTTATTTAAGGAAAAAAGAAATATAAAAGATTTTGATAAAATTTTAGTAGCCATTTTTAATATATATGTAATATGAAAATAAAATTAATATCAACATTTCCTAAAGGTTGTTACTAAAAGTATTTTTGGCTTTAAATTCATCATAAAACTTTAATAATTATTTATTCATTATAAAACTTTCGTAATTATTATTTTTATTAAAGTAAATAGAGGAAAAACAATACTATTTTAATAATGTCCAATCATAAAGATTAGTTTTAAATTTTAATCAAAGTACAAGTGTATCACATTGTAGGGATGATTTTTGTCCTAACCAATGTAAAAAATAAGAAACCAATAATACTATTTGTGAAGGACTCCAACTCATTGAGAATATTCAGTGGCTCACTCACCTAAGCCTCAACTCAACGAAAAACATCTTTTTCACAAGTAACTATAACAATTATGAAAATGTCATTAATACCAATAATTGTGTAGTGAGAGTTCTATGGTTGTGTTGTAGCCGCTACAACACCACCCAAAATTTTGGGTATATCTAAAATTTCGAGTCCTCCTGCTTGCTTATCCCTCAAGGTTTTGACTCGGCCCATGACGAGATTCTTTTGCCGTAGCCACGCCATGTGTGGATGGATCATCATGCATACACTCGAATGTAAACTTCTCTGTGCATTAAGTATATTCGTTAGAAGCCCTCTCACCATGGATCATTAGGGATTTTGTTTGGGTACTTCATTTAAGCTCATAAGCTCATGTAGATTATTTGAGGGGCATCATCCTCTAAAGTAGAGGTGGTCGGTGCGCAGAGCCGGAGCTAGGATCTTCTCTGGCAGACAAGGTGGATCCTTTCAAAGCTTGAAAGAACCGCAAAGGTACTTAGTCACTTTCACGAGACAGAGATGGAGGAAAATAAATATTGTTGCGAAACCTAGAGAAGGTCGCAGGTCGCAAATTTCACAAGGTTGCAGGCCGCAAGTAACTCCTGGGTCGCAGGTCGCAAATGGACCAAGTCACAAGTCGCAGATTCTCTCAGGGTCGCAAGTCGTAGATTACCCAGGGTCGCAGGTCGCGGATTGCCCAGGGTCATAGGTCGCAAATTCCCAAAGCTCACAGGTCGCAAATTGTTAGAGGTCGCACGTCGCAAAATCCAATAAAGTCACAACGTTACAAAACAGTACATCCGAGGGAGGCTTCAAATTTTGTGACTACCCAACTTTCTGACCTTCATCGAGTCGTGAGGCGGTCACAGATTTCTCGAGGTCGCAAGTCGCAAAATCTAGTGGGGTGGCAGGTCACAAATTGTCCAAGGTCACAAGTCGCAAATTTCACAGGGTTGCAGGTTGCAAGTAACCCTTGGGTCGCAGGTCACAAATGGACCGAGTCGCAAGTCGCAGATTCTCTCAGGGTCGCAAGTCGTAGATTGCCCAGGGTTGCAGGTCGCAGATTGCCCAGGGTCACAAGTCGCAGATTGTTAGAGGTCGCAGGTCACAAAATCCAATGAAGTCGCAAGGTCGCAAAACAACACATCCGAAGGAGGTTTCAACTGTGCAACTACTCGACTGTGCTAAGTTTATTTCTCTTTCTCAATGAATGTTAATAACTTTGTTTACTGACATTTATATTTTCACCAAAAACATTTAATGAAGTGAAGACTATTCTACCATAAAGAATTGTTTCTTCTATGGTTAGAATAACGTACAAGCATGACCCTAATGATATGCTGTTGATAGCATTTCCTTTGGCCCCATGCTTTATAATTCAGCTTGCTATGCATAGTATTGTATGTTCATTTAATACATCAATCATGTGTCTTGTATCATCCGAATAAGAGTGTGTCTGCAGGTTTATAGAGTCCTATTGAGACCCAAGGAAAGGATAATTAAGCGGTAGCCGGACCCACACCTTGGACGGGATCCATATTCCAAACAATTTAGAGTTTAGTTGGGACTTTTTACTGGGGATATCCCCTGCTATTGGCCGGACAGATTTTCCCGGCAACAGAATTGGTGCTAGAAGGAGGGCCTGATGACAAGCTGAGCCCTTAGAGCCTGCAATTAATCTCATATCTGTAATGGCTTGTCCCCAAATCATTCTCCTGAGATGTTTGTTGGATTTCTATGAGCCTCGATGCTCAATCCTCGATGAACTTATGTATCACTTGTCCCAGTGAAAATTCGATGGTGAAAACAGAGTTTTCATAACCAAACACCTTTTAGATTTTTGTGACTTTTGTGAGTTCTACAAAATTGACAATGAAGGGTTGACTTGTATGCTTTTCTCCCTCACTCTTGAAGGTCGCATTAAGCAATGGTGCCGCACATTTCTGGAAGCTTCTATCGATTTGTACGAGCAACTCGTTGGTGAATTACAACAAGCTTTTCACAGGTACAATTTTCAGAATGTGTTAACAAAGTTAAATGACATCAGAATGGAACCTCAAGAACCTCTAGATGAATTCTCTATCAGATTTGTTCATTATTGTTTTGAGTTCCCTAAAAAGGATGTTGATTGGAAATTTTTAAGTGAACAGTTCAGGTATGTGATTCTCGTTTCCCTTGAACAATTTCAATTAGCAACCCAGCCTGATCCTAGTGTTCCCTATGACGACCCGCAAGTTGCTAGCTGTTCAAAATTTGTCCCTAATGTTTCTTGTCCATCTCCCCGAGTCCAGACCACATTCAGGCCTCCAAGGAGAGTATTACTATTTGTGATATTCCCATTCATCCTCCTAAATTTTCATGTAGTGGAGTTGTGACCTCGAAACTTCTGAGAAATGATAGACGCGTGCAAGAAGATAAAACCTGTTGTTCCACCTCTAAATCTTTCACGCACTGTTTCGAATGATAGCTTGAAAACCATAGTGGCCCATTATCTCTCTTAGTTCATGAAACCTATCTCGAGTCCACTGAATGTTTCCCTGGACACAGTCCTAAATCTTATTCACATGCTAATAATAAATTGACTCTTGTCCTGGATAAAGTTGAATTTACAAAATCATTGGACCGTCCTAGGAATGCAAGACCATTGTTCACTCTGGATGACATCGATGTGCGAGATGAAAGTCCTTGCATGGTCGATACCCCTGCATCGAAATTGTTTCATCCATTATTCTTTGATTTATTTCATGAGCCTGCCTCACCAGTAATTTCTTCAAGTCATTCAAAATTTTCTTGTACTGGTATTGGCGACAATCAAAAGCACGCGGGGGGTGTTTCACAATCACATCACAAAATTGATGAATCTCTTAGATCTGATATTTTTCATCCAAAATATTTAAACAGCCATAGGAGTGACTTCATGTCTTGGCAACCTCAAGATGTCACTTTTATTGATCCATCACAATTGTTAACTCCCAGGGAGACTAACGTTCTAGGTACCCAACCTGATCAAATCGATGGCTCTAGTGATCACTGCTAATCTGAAAACATATTCACTCATGCCTCTCAGGACTGTCATTCGAATCTATTTATCGACCATATGAAGCCTCCGAAATTTGATGATCCGATTTGTGAAGATTCAAGGACCCATCTGAAAATAGAAGCAATTCAACTTTTGCTAGTTGTTACCTTAAGTTCTTACAATCCTGATGAGACCCCTCAAACAAGTCCAACTAGGGTCCCTCAAATGAGGGTTTCTGAAATGAAGGTTCCCTTGTATCACTCGCCTCTCAGCATAACCACGTCAGATGTCAGCTCATCTGGGCAAGCCTACCATTCAAGTGATGCTTCTCTGAGCCCATCGTGCTATCCCCTAACAACTGATATGAAACAACCGATTTACCCTAATTTATTTACTGGGAGGAACACACCATCCGTTGTCTCTAATATTTTCGGTTTTTTCCCAACTAGTACCAGTTGCATGCAGGCGCAAGTGTGTGATGTTTGGAAAACCTCTCCCCTGCCTAAAAATCTTCCGGTCAATTCACCCCATCCTGGGAAATATAAAGAATCTGACACATTGGATTGGCAGTCTGTCAGTGCACAAACAATTGGCCGAATTGATATAAAGCCCACTGACATTTTTCCAATCACTATAATTGATGATCACATCCATTCGCTAGTTGATCTCACGAACCCATCGAAGTTTGGAAGCCCCTCGCTTGAAGGCCCAGAGTTGGTCCAGGATGGTGAGGTATTTCAACCTTCACTGACAGTTAATTCGGATCCTCACATCCTCGGAAAAACCTGGGAACAAATTCGAATTAGGATTTTAGAAATTAGAGTTTTTGCAAATGGATTCACAAGCATTTCAAATTTTCCTGGCTCACACCTATTTTTTCCATTCTACCAAAGTGATCATCCTCAAAATCATGATGAGATTCCCAGCTGGTTTGACGAATCCTATCCAATGGATATAACTGCAAATAGACAATGCTTTTCCCCGCTTCCGTTGGACCTAATGTTGTGCGTGGATGGGTGTGTGTCATTGATAAATGATTCTATGTTTCAAATACATATTTCTATGTATCAAGATGAAAGTGAAATTCAGCTAGCACAATCCATTCTGGCACATTCTCTGGTAAGTAGCCATGACCTTCTTGCTATTGCACATGCTCTTCAGGTAAGCCTTGTTGTTGGTGCATGATTTTGTATGTTGGCTCTGATTGCGACATTGTTGTTCTTGCAGGGCGGGAACTAATGCTGTGGTTGCACTGGAAAGCTGATTTTACATAACCTAACTACCTCTTGGGTTAAACTACGGTTTTAGGATTAGGCTAGCTAGGATTTGCTAATAAAATTTTGTTTTTCAAGTTATTAATTAGGTTTACTTGCTAAGGTTTTGCTTTATGGTTTAGAATTATGCTTGTTGTCTTTTCTTGCGTTCAGTAGTTTTATGCATTATAATTTTCCATTTATTTTTGCATGCATGCTGCATAATATTCAGATAGTCACTACATGTGCTTTGCCTTATTTCTCCGCCTGCAACTAGTTGATCTTTCTCACACATGGCATCGCATTGCGTCATAAAGCCTTGCCTGTTGCTTCGCGTTCTACGCATTCTTTCTCGCATCATTTGCACTAGTTGTTGGGATAGTCGTGAAAGTTTATGTACATTTCATACCACTACGTGAGCCCTCATTAAACCCGAAGCCTTGAAAACCTCAATGCCCCAAACTAGCCTTCTTTTGCATGGTTTCAAATCCAGATGGATTGATTTTACCTCTTTGCATGTATCGAAATCCTGATGATATTTTCTACTTGATTGTTGAAACAATAACTCCATGGTTTGCATGAGGTTGCAGTGGTTACCTCAAAAGGCAGCTTCTCTCAGAACAAGTCACCAAAGTTGTGTTCTCAACATGATGAGTTTAAATTCATTATCCAGGGAGATACGAGCCATTTTCTTGTGGGGAACCTTAACGTGTTTTAATTTCCTATACCCGTAACCCGAACCCTGTGCCCAACATAGTCTCGAACATATTAATGATTTGTTTTTCACGTTTCGCCTATGAGTGGTAGATTGGATGTGAAGGATTAGCATGGGGGCAAACACAAATCATGATATCTTTCAGTTTCTTTCAAACAAGAAACAACCTCTCTTGCCCGTAAAATAAGTCAGGATCCCTCATCTGCCCATGCAAAATAAGTGCCACGAGCACATAAAATAAGTGCTTCAAGCACATGAAAAAATAAGGGTAAAGGATTGAGAAAGGCTTCCTGCACAGAGAGGTAACGCAACGACTCCACCGGGGTACTGACCAGGCTCGCTGGCAGCGGAGCAATGTTTGTGATTTCTTGAAGTGACTCTGCTGGGGTACTGTCCAGGCCTGCTGGCAGCGAAGAAACACCAGAAAATTATTTTAAAAATTCTGAATATAGTAAGCCCGTTGCCCTGCTCGCTACATTATCAAATAAACATTAGCATCCGTGAACTTCCACTTTGACGCGCTATGATTAACGAGACCTAGCTGAGGTACAAGGATTGGGCATATCCGAAAAGGTCAAAATAATACAAGGGTACCCTCAGAACTTGTTCAATATTCCCTTGCATCACTTCTTGGACTCAGACTATTGTTGGGGTGTTGATAGATATGCTGGATTCTACCAGTGGTTTGCCAATTGTTGTAGCCGCTACAACACCACCCAAAATTTTGGGTATATCTAAAATTTCGAGTCCTCCTGCTTGCTTAGCCCTCAAGGTTTTGACCTGGCCCATGATGAGATTCTTTCGCCGCAGCCACACCATGTGTGGAGGGATCATCATGCATACACTCGAATAGAAACTTCTCTGTGCATTAAGTATATTCATTAGAAGCCCTCTCACCACGGATCATTAGGAATTTTGTTTGGGCACTTCATTTAAGCTCATAAGCTCATGTAGATTATTTGAGGGGCATCATCCTCTAAAGTAGAGGTGGTCGGTGCGCAGAGCCGGAGCTAGGATCTTCTCTGGAAGACAAGGTGGATCCTTTCAAAGCTTGAAAGAACCGAAAAGGTACTTAGTCACTTTCACGAGACAGAGATGGAGGAAAAGAAATCTTGCTGCGAAACCCAGAGAAGGTCACAAATTACCCGAGGTCGCAAGTCACAAATTTCACAAGGTTGCAGGCCGCAAGTAACCCCTGGGTCACAGGTCCCAAATGGATCAAGTCACAAGTCGCAGATTCTCTCAGGGTCGCAAGTCGCAGATTGCCCAGGGTCGCAGGTCGCGGGTTGCCCAGGGTCACAGGTCGCAAATTCCCAAAGGTCGTAGGTCGCAGATTGTTAGAGGTCGCAGGTCACAAAATTCAATAAAGTCGCAAGGTCGCAAAGCAGCACATCCGAGGGAGGCTTCAACTGTTACAACTACCTGACTGTGTGAACTTCACCGAGTCGTGAGGTGGTCACAGATTACTCGAGGTCGCAAGTCACAAAATCTGGTGGGGTCGCAGGTTGCAAATTGCCCGAGGTCGCAAGTCGCAAATTTCACAAGGTCGCAGGCCACAAGTAACCCTTGGGTCGCAGGTCGCAAATGGACCGAGTCGCAAGTCGCAGATTCTCTCAGGGTCACAAGTCGCAAATTTCCCAGGGTCGCAGGTCACAGATTTCCCAGGGTCGCAAGTCACAGATTGTTAGAGGTCGCAGGTCACAAAATCCAATGAAGTCGCAAGGTCGCAAAACAACACATCCGAAGGAGGTTTCAACTGTTGTGACTACCTGATTGTGCGACCTTCACCGAGTCATGAGGTGGTCACAGATTGCTCGAGGTCGCAAGTCGCAAAATCCAGTGCGGTCGGAGGTTGCAACCATGGCTGAGGTCACACGTCGCAAAATATCCTAAGTCACGAGGCAGCCCAATGGTCAAGAAGACGAAAAGTCAGGGAAGGCCAAAAGGCAAGTTTTGTTCTATAAATACTTCCTTTGGGATATTTTAAAGGACCTTTTGTTTGGGGACTCAAAAGAGATATAGAGCATTGTACATAAGGATTACACATTTTTTAGTATGAATACAAGCATGTGTTAACTCCATTTTTGGATCTGATTTTGGTCAATGTGTGAACAATATGATTATTCTATTTTCAGTTTCTAACATCTTTTGATTAATGAAACTGTGTCTCCAATTACATCATTTATGCATTATATTTTTCTAAATATGTGTTAATGGTGCTAAGTTTATTTCTCTTTCTCAATGAATGTTAATAACTTTGTTTACTGACATTTATATTTTCACCAAAAACGTTTAAGGAAGTGAAGGGTATTCTGCCATAAATAAGTGTTTCTTCTGTGGTTAGAATAGCGTACAAGCATGACCCTAATGATATGTTGTTGAAAACATTTCCTTTGGCCCCATGCTTTATAATTTAGCTTGCTACACATAGTTTTGTATGTTCATTTAATTCATCAATCATGTGTCTTGTATCATCTGAATAAGCATGTGTCTGTAGGTTTATAGAGCCCTACTGAGACCCAAGGAAAGGATAATTAAGCGGTAGCCGGACCCACACCCCGGACGGGATCCCTATTCCAAACGGTTTAGAGTCTAGTTGGAACTTTTTACTGGGGAGATCCCTTGCTGTTGGCCGGACATATTTTCCCGTCAACAGGTTGCAACTCGATATTTCAGGCCTTTAATTGCAACACTAGGTGTCTTCTCAAGGCTCTGATGTATAAGAAATCTATTCACTCTTACTCTCAATGCCATAGTAGTAACTCCAAAAATTAGATTCTTCTATTAAACAATATCAACCTCAAAGTTTAAAAATGAGAGTCTTCTCTTAAACAATATCAAGCTCAAACTCCAAAAATGAGATTCTTCTCTTAAAATATATCAAGTTCAAGCAATGATATTTAGTACTCTCATCAATATCCCAAGTCCTTGTGCCCACTTAGAAAATGTTGTGAATAGTATTCAAGTGTCTAATCACGTCATAGACCTATGACCAAAACAAATTTATCTTACTCATAACGAAGACTACATATATCACAAACCTATATAACCTTAAGTACTTTCCTTTCTCTCTAATAACAAAAAAATCACAAAAATATATAAATCTTACTACATTTATTTCTCTCTAATAATTAAAAAATCATGACAGGATTTCCTTTCACAGTAGTTACTAGGAACATCTTTTTACTCTCCTTTCACACTAATATCCAAAATTAATGAGGTACTTTCAAGAAAATTTTCTAAAAAATAATTATGAGAAGCCCTAATTAAGTATTAGGAAAAAATGAAGTGTAAAATAATTAACAAAAAAATTGAATTTGATATCAACACCTTGAGACCCTAAGCTTTGATTAGACATAAAGACCAATATTTTCTTGAAGTAAATCACCATTTACCTCTTTTCATATCTCACATATAATATACATTTTCATTGGTCTAAATATGGATGCAAGTATGTAACCATATTGGGCATCATGTGAAGGTTATAGGTAAGGTGCCAAAACAAGTCAAATCCTAACACTACCATATCCAAAAATAGCCAAAACTACCAATTTATCATTTTTTGGATCTGGTTCTAACATATATAGTTGGATAGCTTTTACACTGATGGTTAGTTAGCTTTCGACACTAACAGCCAGTTAGCTTCAAGATTCTCAATCAGCTAGCTTCTTATACTTATAAGAAACTAGATTCTTACACCGATAATTAGCTAGCTTGAAAAAAAATAATCAATTAGCTTTGACATTGATAGTGAGCTAGCTTTTGACATCAATACTAAAATAGATTTTACCCTAATAAGAAACTATGAACATGAACAGAACTAGTAAGTTAGAAAATTATGTGGAAAAAAATTGATTCCAACATATTGATATTTCATTTTGTTGCATTCATGTACTTCGATGGTTTACCAACAAAAATGTAATTTCACAGCTTCAAAAAAATTTATGACAGAATATATTACATTTTATTTAGTCTCACACTTTACCAACTACACGAAAACAAGCTCAATCATGTCTATAAGAAAAGGAAACTAAATTGTACTATGTTTAGTCCTTGTATGATATGTCAATCATCTACTAATGTAATGGCACTTTGACTATAGAAAAAAATGTCCACATAATATTCTTTATAGCTTCCTTGGTAGCCCCTGTAGTAGCAATGTCTTCATCGAAAAAGCAACAATAGACTACTTCCTAGCCATATAGTTGATGGCTCCACCAAAAAAGTCAAATACACCAAAGCTACTTCAAGAAAAAATGACACAAGATAGAAACAAATTGCAAGTCAAAAGAGTTGTAGAAGATGAATTTTTATATCAAAGAGAACAAAATCAGCTTGCATGGGTTGAATTAAAGGAAAGCAGAGGATCACTGAATTTACAAACAATTATAAGAAAGTTTTTTGTACTTTGTAGGCGATTGAAAGTCAATACCCGAACAACTATGCTTGCATAGTGGCGAAGTATGTGCAACCCCTCATAATCACACCTCTTACTATACCACAAGGCAAGGTACATATGTGGTTCACTCTTGAATTTCGTAGGAAGAGAGCTCCATTTCTTGTAGTAGGAAAAATATATCTTATGTGTCAATAAAAGAAAAAGTTTACAGGTTTGGTAGGGATGTGATCCATGAATATGGATTTGTTAGAAACAAATATTACTTAGAGAGCACACATTCATGTCCACCTTGATAGGTTTCCTGATCTAGAGATCAACTTAGATGATAAGTTTTCAAAGTGGCCAACATGGTTTAAAGCTTATTAAACCAAAATATTTTAGAACCAAATGAGGGAAGCTTCTACCCAATTAAGTTTAATAATAAATATCTGGATAGCTAGAAGAATACTTGTTCATGGATTCTCACACATAACAACAACATTGGATGTGAAGCTAAATATCTTGGAAGCCATTGGGAAGATATTTAAGTTGAAGAATAAGTACAACTAGGTTGATCATGTCACCAACATCCTAAAGAATAACTACAAATAATGTAAAAATTATATGAAGGT
Organism: Pinus albicaulis; assembly: GCA_034641835.2. NCBI lineage: Eukaryota > Viridiplantae > Streptophyta > Pinopsida > Pinales > Pinaceae > Pinus > Pinus albicaulis. The sequence goes on along the minus strand of JAXQQM020073927.1, from coordinate 32,043 downwards.
GATATGGTTCCCATCTCTTATTATTTAGTTAGTGATGTAATAGGTCACTCTACTACGAGAGACCTCTTTTACTAGAAAGGTCATCTTGTTCATGAGGAACTTTAAGTTCTTTGCTAGCAATTAGTTAATCAAGACATAATGTCCATGCATTTGAGAAATGTTTAGAAACTGGGTTATAAAATATGGAAAGATTATCATAGAGATAGTGAGTTCCATAGCAGTTCCACGACCCCTGCTTAACTAGTCACACGTCTAGGATGTTTTGGACTCAACCGAAGTATATTGTGTCAACTCAACTGACATCCATCCAAAATATTTATCATATCAACCATATTCACTTGAAATTTTTAATGAGCTCAATTGAAAAACCAACATAGTATTTTCTATTCTAGAGCTAATCCTTCTAACATTGATCGAGACAATTCTTCCCATAATAATTGTGAGTGGGAAGATGAAAGGGAGTTAGAATTGTATACTATACATTTAAAATTGGATTTTTCAAGTTTAGTGAGACTAACTAAAAATAAGCAAACATGTTAGTCAAGATATCTAACCATCAATTGAGAAAAATATCTTGGAATAAACTAGATAGAAGCACTACAAGATATAATCGCAGAGGAGCCCAAGCTTCAGAAAAAATTGTAAGAAATAACCAAAAAAGAGTTAGAACACTTATTCATGAAGGGTAATTCGACCCAACACAAACTAAGAAAATAGATTTCATGGGCTCATTCAACAAGTCTCAAATTTTAGAAGCAGTTGGGAAAGAAAGGGAATTTTATTGAGATTTCCATGTAGAAGATGTTGGGAGAACATTAAAAGTTAAAGCGAAAAAATGAATAGGAGTAAGGTATGGGTTGATCACTAAAGCTGATAAGAACATCCCCAATAACGATTACTAAAGGGTAGTGAAGTCAAATAGAGAAACAAAGGACCAGACAATGACACACACTAGTCAACATGAAAGCTAACTCCCACTAATTAAAGGAATAAGAATAGAATAAGAAATTAGTAAAAATAGTGCAGTAATGGATAGGGGGATTCAAGACTAGGGGATTCAAACCTAGACTGTTTCATTCAAACATGCAGAGTCATTCGACATAGAAAATATATAAGAAATAAAGAACAACTACATGATTCAGATACAATAAAGAACCTACCTCATCAATAACAATGATGGAAACAAAAACAATATTCACAAAATGTTAATCGAATGGTTTTCCACATCTGTCAAGACATCCTAACAAGTCCACTTGAAGGATAACATAAGAGCATATAAGAAAATACACAATTATAAATCAGTGAAATTGAAGGGGTATTTTACCTCAACACAATAACTTAAACTGAATCAACTAGCATATGATCCAAAAGATGTATTGGATATTTAGGTATTTAAACTATTTCATGTTGTCTCTAGAGAAACTTCTATCAGGTGGAAGATAACGAGGAAGGAGATTATCATGCTATGAAAAAATAAAGAAAAAGAAGTTTTCTGGACTAATTTCAGAAGTTTAGTTATGGATAAACTACAACTAGCTTTCCTACGCAAAAGTGAGGACCGATTGGACTCAATGCAACAAATAGTTCATTAGCTTATTGCTCAAAATGTCCAAATGAGAGAATAGGTAGAGCATTCATAAAAACATAATAAGAAACAAAAGACATATTATTTAACCTCTATACTTGAGTAGGAAATTTCCATGTTTAAAGAGGTAAAGAATAAACTACGAGAACCAATGGATAAGCTAGATACTCTTAATGTTATCCTCAATTACTAAATGATGAATTTGAAAACCATTTGCAATGGATTTCAGATTCAAAAGGTACTTAATATGGAATTATTATATAAGAATAATTGCACATTTGATCCTTGGGAAATATCATCCCTTATACTTGCCTTCAGTTTGGTTTCCTTCTACATTGGGTAATTATTGGTTTGGTCAATGACTACTCCGTGTCTTGTTTTTATAAGCTAAGTGTGTAATGCCTTCCAGGTTTATAATAAACAATCCTTAAATGTGGATATATGTAATTTTCTACGAGTTAATTACCTCAAATTTCCTCTGTTATGATTGACTCGCATTATAATATGGCATGTTGTGATGCATTCTGGTAAGGCAGAAGCACAAAGGGGCGTTTCACATGGGTGATTCATTCGAATTTGTCTTAATTTCATACATTGGGCCTTCGATCCATGGTTAGGTGTGTTTTCACATCAGATTAGGGGTTGGGTAACAATTCAAATGCATGCAATTTAATGTAGTGTGTCCATAGGATCCTCGCTTTTATGGCTTGATACAGACATTTGAAATACAAACTAATGCAAGTGACTCTGCCATGGGTGTAGTCCTCATGAAACATGGTAAGCCCATCTATTTTCATTCAGAAAATTTTAATGGTGCAGTGATAATTATCCTACGTATGACAAGGAATTGTATGCATTGGTGAAAAGTGTGAAAAATTGGAAACACTACTTGATGGGTAAGGAAAAAATCATTCACACTGATCATCAACAATTGCAATACCTGCAATCACAAAGTTGCATCAATAAAGGAACTTTTGATGGATGGGTTTTCTTCAGTAATTCCACTTGGTGATAAGGTATAAAAAAGGTATCTATAGAAAAGTTGTTCATATGATTTCTAGGCCTATGTTAGTGATGTTACTATTTTTAAGAATAATTATATTTTGCATGAGAGCTATGTTGAACAATATGCTCTAGATAGTGATTTTCAAGATGTATATGCAACTTTGATTCAAGGGAACCAAGTAGAGGAATTGGATTATCATATGCATGATAACTTGTTGTACCATCTTGGTAAGCTTTGTATTCCACAGGGAGAAAGAGTAAACATTATAAGAGAGGCACATACTTCTTTTATTGCTGGTGATTTCGGTGTAGGTAAGACAATGGCACAACTACAGAGGTATTTTTATTGGCCTCATTGTGTCACGTTTTATTAAATTTTGTTGATTATGTGTTGTCAGTAAGCCTAGCAATAGAAATTTAGGATTTTACACACCACTTCCAGTACCTTCTCATCCATGGGAGAGTGTTTCTATGGAATTTGTTGGAGGTCTTCCTATGTCAAAAAGGAATCATGATTATGTTTATGTAGTTGTGGATAGGTTCAGAAAAATGTGTATTTTAATGCCATGTAAAAAAAAATTCAGCTGACCAAACTGTTGAGTTATTCTTTCAGAATGTGTGGGTTCATTTTGGATTTCCCACATCCATTGTTATTGATCGAGATTCTCACTTCTTTGGGAATTTTTGGTCAAGCTTGTGGGGATTCATGGACACAAAATTGGAAAAGAGTACAACATTTCATCAGCAAACAAATGGTCAAACAGAGGTGGTGAACAGAATGGTGATACATCTTCTTCATGCGTTTTGTAGAAATCATCCCAAGTTGTGGGATGAACAATTACACTATATTAAACATGCTTACAATTGGGCCAAGCACTCTTCAACTCAAACATCGAAATTTGAGGCATGTTTGGGATACTTGCCTAAATCTCATTTGGATTTTATTTTTGGAAAATATGTTGCTATTGATGGTCATAGTGACATAAACAAAGCTAAAATTTCATTGAACAAATCCAATTGGTAAATCAAGCAATTCAAGACTAGTTGGAAAAGAGCCAAGTCAAGTACAAAACAAGGCACAACAAGTATCATGTAGGTCACCATTTCAAATTTGGTGATGAATTTTGGCTTCACATTAGCAAAGAAAGGCTTCAAGGAGAAGGTAAAGAACTGAAACCAATTCAATATGGTACAACCATAATTTTAGAAAATATTGGTGATAATGCCTTCAGGTTGGATTTTCCTTCATATATGAAAATTTATGTTGTTGTTAATGTTGAGAATTTAAGGTTGTATGAGCCTCCTTTCATTGAAGATCAAGGGGAGAATGTTCAAATTCCTTCTATTGAGGATTTCTCTATTGAATACCTTGAGGAACTACAACAATATACCATTCTTGACAAAAGAATAAGGACTTCAAAGCAAGGGAATGTGGAGTACCTTCATGTTGGGCTCAAAGGAACAAATCCAAGAAAAGCCAAATGGATTGAGATTGGAAAGGTGATTGAACTATACCATAATCTATTGAACGTCTGAAAGTGATATTTTGGGGTCCAAAATATTCTAGTGGGGAGGAGTGATCCAGTGCTAAAAGATATGCTAAAAAATGAAATTTGTTGGAATGGCTCAAAACCTATGTGCTTGCATAGATCTCATTGTTCTGAATTTGACACAACTCGTTTTGCAAAAAACTGACACCATATGCTTCCAGAAACGAGTTATGTTCATTTTCCCAAACATGCAAAAGTTGTGCACGCTACCCAGTCAACATTCTGTACAACTCACTGGGCATGGTTGATTGGGCTCCACTGGGCCAATCATATTTTCCCACTTGTTTTAATATTACTTACAATGATTTGGTTGCATTTTATTGGCTTATTGGGTGGAAAACCATAGGCTACCACATGGCCCAACTAGAGGTTGCCACGTGGCAACATAGGGGCCACCAAAATTGGTTAGAAGCTCGAATAAAATCCACAGGAGTCAAACCTTTGATCTCTAAGTAAACATCTCAGTGCCATAATTGGATGAGTTAAACGATGTTCCTTGTTAAACCAACGACCAAAACCATACTTAAGTTTCAGCGGCAGAGTTAATGGGGTATGTAGCGAAGGCTTAGCACCCCCCCCCCCGCCCCTCCCCCCCCAAAAAAAACCTTACCATATGACTTTGGCACAATACCTTGGGGCCGAAGGCGGAAAAGGGGACGTGGTGCCCCCTCACTGACTGCATTTTTCAGAGTTTAGGCCTTGGAGGAAATTTTATTTGCCCCACAAATTTTGTGAGATTTCTACCAAATTTTCACTCTGTTAGCGAAATTTGGAGCGAAAATGTAGGACTAGTGCCAAATTTTGGGGAAATTGTAGAGCAACTAGCAGCAAAGCTAGGGAAACACATAACTTCTTCAGTTTTTGACCTTTTTGGGAGCAGAAAGAGGCTATATAGGGGTTTTGGATAGTTCTAAAGCTAATGGAACAATTTTTGAGGCCATTAGAGCAATGTAAACTGATGTAATCACCATTTTTTATCATAATGATATCGGGCCAAGCCATTGAAAGCTGAACCAGGAGACGTAAGCCAGGAGGGGAGAACTCCTTCATCACTTGTTATTTTGTGGTTACTGTTATGGTGTATTTTTCTACTATTTTTCTGCTATTTCAAAGTTTAAATTCATGCTTATGTGTTTAAGAATTTAACATAAAAGCTCATAAAAAAGCTCAATTTTAACACTTGAAATTTATACAACCTGAAGCACATTAACATATATATCTCATTCAGATCATCAACCAAACTTACCTCCATAATAGCATGATCAATGAGGTGGATCACGTGGAAGGGTCAGTTGACCCTTCTTTAAGGATAATATTCTTAAGGATGTGGAAGTGTAAGTATTATCTTACCCTTCCTCCAATGTGATATTTGGGTGATAATTGGTATTTGGTATTTGTTATTTTAGTGAGATTGCTTGATGGGAACGGTTAGTTTTAGAGATAAATCATTGAGGAAGTTCAAGGAATGGAGGTGCATGGTAGTGCTATATGGTCTATATGTGGCCATAGTGTTAGTACTAGGATGTGACATGGAGTGTAACATGGTGGAGTAGGGGGTAGTTTCATGGAACATGAGTTGCATTGAAAACATGGGAGATAAATCAATCAAGTGTGAAAATTTTTGGGTCTTGAACCCAATGATGAATGAAAAAGGGTTTTAGTCAGGATTTTGAAGTTTACCTCCAAAATTGTGGAGTTTACCCATTGAGTAGTCCATTCAGAGAATCATTACCCCTAGCTTATGGAAAACACCAATGAGAAATGGTGATGGATAAGCATGATACCATATTGATGGGAAGGATGATTTTCATTGATGATGTTAGTAGAGGATGCATGGAAGAAGTAGAAAACAACACATGGATCCAAAATAGGGGTCATGCAATGACATAGTAGTGCCATATGGAGAAGAAGATGGTGACCATGTGGAAAGGGAGTTTGACAAGGAGTAAAAAATTCATTTAAGTTTTAGGAGGTCTTGATTTTAGACCCAATGTAGTATTTAAAATTATTTTTTGTTAGGGGGTTAAAGTAGAGAAATGCATCAAAGAAGTTCCATAAAAAATTCCATTCGAGGAATCTTTTGCCTCCCTCCATCGACAAGTGGCAATAGTTGGACCTGATTAGATGGTGACATCAACCAAGAGGAAAGGTCAAATAAAAGATTCAATAGCTAATGACATCAACATGATGTCATACCACTGAAAAATTCAATCATGTGGAAGTGAATATAGTCATATCCCCCTCGAGGAATATTTTCTCGTAGATGTTTTCCGAGCCAACCATAGAATCCAATGGACGATTTTGATGGGCATGATATTAAGGTGGTGTAAGCCCAATAAGAATCATATTGAGGGAAAGGATATGGTTGATTTAATAAGCCAACAACTATCGAAAGGGCCCATTAGGAAGGGTCATTAAGGAATATCTTTCCCCCAACTGCTAGGAGGCTCAAGGAGAATTGTTGATGATGGAAACCAATAGGTTAAGGTACTAGTCATCGAGTCATGATTTCTCACTATAGACTAAAATTTTTGGCTAATGAAAGGAATAGACATTGAGGATAAAATTATTATTGTGGGGAGGAATTATGGCTCTATCAAGGCCATGGTCATTGAATTTTAAGATCTCACACTACCATTATAGTGCTATGGTGGTTGGGGAATGCATTAGCACATAATACATTTCGGTGAAGGAAGGAATGAAAACTAAGTGAAGGGTCACAAAAGTATAGAATGAAAACCTGGTAAATTGGAAGGATGATGATGTGGTGTATGAATATGGAAGAAATCTTAGTGACGCTTGAGAAAATTTATATGGATCTTCCAGTCTCTGCACAAGACAACAAGAACACCAGTAAATGTAATAGCATGGTATCAGAGATCGAAAATTATGTGCCCCACTTCATGAGGAAACTAGGTGCGTGATAGAGGAATCTAGAAGTGGAGGGGATTGGGGGAAGGTGACCCAATCGTCATTTGATTATGAGGACTCAGTGGTAGAGAGGGGGGGGGGTTATATTTCTTGTTCCAGAAATTGTGAGTGTGTTTTATATTTCTTTAAATCATGCACATGTTTTGTATTTATTTAAATCACACAAGATATTTTAAATAATAGTTTTTTTACAGGAGTTATAAATGAGGGAAATTTTAATTTTAATGCATCATGAATGTGTTTCATAGCACCTAAACCATTCCTCATCATAAATGTATGTGTCACCTCTAATATAGCTAGGTGTCTTCCTTGTAATTAGAGCCTAGCTAAATTAGCTATCTCTCTAAATATATAGTGTTTTTATTAAGAATCAACACTACCAACTAACTTGACCTAGCCCTCTATCTTGAAACTCGTGTGATACCGAAAGGTGTTCCTTATTCAATGAGAATGCACTAGATAAACATGTATTACACCTTGCATTGGGATGTGTGCTAGTATTTAGGTGTATTCTTGTTGGAGAGATCCTTTTATCTTCCCAAGTCTCTCTCTCTCTCCTTCTCTACACATGTCTATCTTCTTCTACCCATCCCCTTCCCTCTCTCTCTCCACCCATTCCCCTTTTATTTTCCTCACACTATCTCCATCTCTCCGTTACTCCCCTTCCTGCCTTTCTCTCTCCATCCATCCTATCTCTTTCCATCACAATCCTTCCCTCCATTCATCCCTCCCTATCACACCCTCTCCCTCACTCTCTTTTTCCATTCCTCTCATTCCCTCTCTCTCTTCCTACCTATTTTCCTCTCTCCTCCCAATTTCTCTCTCAAAACCCCTATCTTGCTATATATAATATATATTATAAAATAAATAAGACAAAAATGTATTATCAACACTATAAAATGTATAAAATTAATAACAATGACAAATTCTAAAAATACATACAAACATATATGTAATGAAATAATAAAAAATATACTAATTATAATAAAAAATTGCAAACTATACTATACCATGTGCAATACTATTGGCTTCTCAATGCCATGAGCCCATAAAACACTATCATTAAGTTGAAGAAAAATTTAATGGCATATTTACATGCTATAGCTCTATCAAGCTATGTGTCTCCATCAAGCTCCATAGCACGATGAAGCTATGTAGTTTAATTGAAGTTTTTATTTATCCATAGATGGACCTTTTAAAAGCTTGATGGAGGGCTTAAAAAATACTCTCACAAAGCTACATTTTCAACCTTTGAACACAAGTTCTTCCAAAAAAGAGTAACCCACCTCCATGGATTCACCCTTAATTTAATTTGAAATGACAGTAATATAAAAAATATTTATCTCAATTGACTTGTTCATAAAATAAATAATTATGTAATATGGTTTTGTGTATTTATCTGCTCATGAGAATAATATAAAAAGTAAATAATTGAAATAAAATATTTAGAAAACAATTACTTTGAATTTGTTGTATTTATGGTGCAAACTTACATAAATGAATTTTAGTTTTACATGTAAACATAACAAACAAATAAAACAAACAAATATTATAAAATAAATATTTTTGCGTTTAGTTCTAATTTATATATTCATAAAATAAATATTTGTAAAATTTTATGTTTATGGTGGAAATTCATAGAAATAAATCCACCTGTACATGCCAACATGGAAAAAACAAAGTTAGCTACCATACTTTATAGAAATTTCCAATATAACATACACCACTTCTTTAAATATATGGTGATATACTCCACTCCCAATAGGATCAATAAACATTTACTCCACTTTAACACCAAAAAGTAATAATGGTGCTAACTTGTCCATCAAATATGGTGATATGATTCATTTTTAATATGATAGATAAAGTTTTTCTTGTTGTACTTAAAGAGAATTTTTTATGGAAGTAGAGAGGGTTGTCATAAAATTATGATCTATTGTTCTTTTTGTTGGAAATATTTTCATTGATGGCAAAGGAGCACAAAGGAGCAGCACCTGAACTATCATTAAGGGAAAGGAGCATAAGAAGAACCAACAATAAGGCAAAGGAGAAGATTAGGCAACAATGCAGTAAGAAATCATAAAAAGAGGTAGTGGAGAAGCAGAGAGGCAATGAGTAGCATTAGACTATCATCAGAGGAAGAAAATAAGTGAATGCAACTAAGAAGAAAGCCATATAAGGAGCAGAGGCAACTGAGGAAGCAGAGAAGAAACAAAAGCAGAGAGGCAACGAATGCAGCTAAGCAACAAAGGTAGAGAAGCATTAAAAGAAGAGAGGTAGCGAATGCAGCTAAGAAGCAAAGGTAGAGAAGCAACAAAAACATAGAGGCAATGAATTTATAGAGGCAATGAATGTAGCAGAGGTAGCGAATGCATATAAGAAGGCACCAAAGGCAGCAAGGCAACAGAGGCAACAAAGAAGCAGAGACAACAAAGGAAATGAATGTAGTAGAGGTAGTGGATGAAGTAAAGAGGCAGCGAATTGCTTTAGCACACAAAAAAAAGAAATCAGATTTGAAAGAAACAACGAGGACCAGAGATCTTACACAAAGCAGAAGTAGGAAGACATGAGAGCCGAGAGGAAGTGGCTAATTAAAAAATATGATTAATCTAAGAGAGAGAGGCGACAGCCAAGAGACAGAGAAGGATTTAATCAGTATAAAAAGGGTGGATGTCGAGCGTGATATCTCAGAATGACAATCAATAACAAAGACAAGCTCAGGGACAAGCTCGTGAAAGTGAAGGTGAGAGATGGTTGGTGGAGATCGAATCGCTTCAGGAGTGATTTCGAAAATCGCAACATTTAAAGAGTTTAGCGTTAAGTCCGTGACAAGGAAATTTAAGTTGTGTGCGATGCGAAGCTGAGAAGGGACACGTGGTGGCACGACGCAATGTCACAAATCGCACTAAATAGAGTGATGTAAAGATGACGTGGCAATGACATAAAATTGACATGGTAGTGACGTAAAGATGACATAGCAGTGACATGAAGATGACATGGCAGTGACATGGCTATGATGTGGAAAGCTAACATGGCAGATCACGTGGCCCCGACCCCACAAATTGTAGGAATATATGATGACATGTCAAGGTAACGTGGCAGTGACATGGCAGGGTGATGTGGCATGATGAATTGGACCTCACCTGCATACTGCACATTGCAACACTTAAGGGATAACAGTAAGGTGACCGCAAGTTAAGTTTAAATTTTTGCGATGAGAAATGGAGGGACACATGTCGACCTTGCGCAACATCGCATCCTGCAAGAAATAGGGCTTAACATCAAAGAAATCGCAAGGAATGTTGTTTTGGTTGTGACGTGGTAAGGATCAAGCGGCGTGATGTAATGAAGGGAGTTCACATGGCAACACTGCGCACGAGCGCAGATCACAGATCGCATGGTTTATGGTTTATCACTATTGGTAGAGTAAAAAACCTGCGGGCAAGTGTTTGCAATGAATTGTGATTGGTTCAAGGTAATGTGGGACCCTATATCCATGTTCCTTGTATGTTATATGCACGATGTTTGATTGCTAAGTATGTATGTTAATATGATGTTTTGATCACTAAACGTATCTATGTGGAAGAAACGTCAAAATTGGAATCCGCTGCATTATAAAGGGAGTTATGTGGGCCATATCCCACAAGTCACAAAGAAATGACATGAACACATAAAAAAGGTCTAGGAACTCTGGAAGAACATTGTTGTGGAAGTAAAGAAAACAATAGGGTTGAACGTGGAAGAATATTCGAGCTAAAAGACGTAGTTATGCAACAAACTTGGAATATAACGGCAAAAACATGAAAGACAAAAGGACAACAAGAAAAAGAGGACAAACACATAGCAAAGCTAAGAAATTGAAAGGGATGAGTAAAATAATTGATTGTAACTGTAAATGTATTATTTATTTTATATTGTTTGTGATGCAAAGGCAAGTCCCCGTAGGCAAGGAAAAACTCCAATATAATACTGAAATGAGTATATACTGTAGTAACATCCTAAATACGTTGAGCAAGGAAATGAGAGGATGGAAGGCACAAAGTCATACCTGTTCATTTCATATTCCCATATGGAATGAAAACAACCATGAAGTAATCTCTATAAATGCGGTTATTGTAATGTGCATAAAGGGGTTAGAGAGTGGAAGAAGAAGATAGAGTAGATAAAGAAGCTATGAAGATCCATAGATGATATAAAGCAGATTTGTAGGTTGGAAGGACAACAGTGAAGAAGGAGGAAAATAGAGCTGATGTCCACGTAAATCATCATATGATTTTATTGTAGAGTGACGAAGTTGGTGCTTCCATATCAAGTTGTAGCTTGATAGATGTCCAATTGTATTTGGTTGAGGTAGGAGCCTCCTGTGGGTTGTAGCCTACAGGAAATACATCGGAGTTGGTACTTCCATTTCAAGTTATAGCTTGATAGATTTGCAGTTGGAGCTTGTTGAGGTAGGAGCCTTACGTGGGTTGTAGCCTATAGAAAATACATGGGAGTTGGTGCTTCCATTTCAAGTTGTAGCTTGATATATGTCCAGTTGGAGCTGGTTGAGGTAGGAGCCTCCTGTGGGTTGTAGCCTACAAAAAATACATGGGATTTGGTGCTTCCATTTCAAGTTGTAGATTGATAGATGTCCAATTAGAGTTGGTTTAGGTAGGAGCCTCCTATGGGTTGTAGCCTGCAGAAAACAAATGGGAGTTGGAGCTTCCTTGCAAGTTGTAGCTTGCAGAATTTGAGGTAGTAGCCTTCTGTAGGTTGGAGCCTACAGAAAATCAGTGGTGAGAGGGAGTTGGAGCTTGGCTTTGCATCACAACAATAATAAGATGTGGTTTTCTCCCTTACGGGTTTCCACTTATACTTGTTTTCCATATGCATGATGATTATGTGTTGATGTTCAGTATTTAATCTGCTTAATACTTGCTGCTCACATATAAATATTGTTGTTTCATTATATAATAAGTTGATCACGAAATTAAGGTGTAAATACTTTTAAAGGAAAGTTTTAAAAGTCCATGAATTTATTAAACTGATTCACCCCCCCTTTTAATTTAACTAAGGGTTCAACACTTTTATGATATGATATTTGATTTAGTATTTAAGTCCTTTAAGAAGAGATCAAATTTACTTTTGTCAAAAACAAGTGCCTTTATTTATTAGAGTTCTTTTCAACGGGCTATTATGCATGAAAATTTTAGAGTTTAAATGACACTTTTATGCACGACAAAGTTTAGAGTTTAAATGGAGCTTTTATGCATGACAAAGTTTATAGGATCCTGTATATCATCACTGATGGTCATTTAAAAGGTCAAAATTGACTATTTAGTTGTATATAGAAAATTTTGATATCCCATAATCCACAACATTATTTTCTAACCCATGCATACAAGTCATCTTGTTAAATATAAATATCATATAAATCTTTATGTAAATCTGGAAAAACTATCGAGAAATATTCTTATTTCATTACACTATTGAAAATTATTGAGTCTTAAGAATTGAATAACTTAATTAATTAGCTAAAAAAAATTGCTCACTTAAGCACAAAGAACTAGGTTTAAAATAATCATTTCAAATAATAAATTAATTAAATATAATATTTTAAATTAAATAATTCTTACTCTATAATTATTTTTATTAAAAATAAAAATAGAAGAACAAAATTAATAAACAGAAAACAACACACATTGTGAGATGCATATAACATTAATACCCCATATATATATATATATATATATCAAAAGATAGCATACTATCCGTATTGACTAGAATAAAGTGTAAAATATTTGTTGGAGGTTGCATTTAAACTGTAGAGAAAAAAGCACCTCCTAAATACTTAAATACTAAAAGAATCCAGGGTAATCGTGATACAAATAGAGGAAAGATTCAAACTAAAAAGCGATGGAGAAGGCCGTTTCATTGGCATATATGGGTAGGAAAAGTGTGGGAATAGAAATTTAAGCAATGATTTTTAGCTACAACTAAACTGAAAAAAGCATGTGGACACACTTTTTAAACTCTGAAATGAATACCAGGTACCTATGAGAATGATCCTAACATACCTCTAAAGAAAAAATAGGAAAGATTCAATTGAGAGAGATGCACTGAGAACAATTTATATCTATGTGGAGAAAGTAAGATGAACAATTGAGAGATGCCCTGAGAACCATTAATATATATGTGGAGAAAATAAGATGACCCAGGGCACATGCGGTCATTAACAAAAGCAAAGAAGGTTTTGAAAGAATTGAAAACTGAAAGGAAGTGGAGCAGAGGATTGCACTTTTGAGTATTACGAATTATTTAAATAAGATTACATTGGAGACATCAACATTAAACGACTTCAGTGAAACTGAACTAAAACTGGACTAAGTGAAATTGAACTAGGACACTTGGATGGACGGTTTCGACACCTAGCAGGTGATTGGAATTAATTTCTCCAACACTCCCCCTTAATTACAACCACATAAAAATTTAATTAATATACCCGTTGGTATATGTCTCAACGAGGCTTACAATTAAAAAAATTGACTTGAAGTAGATTTAGTTTTCTTCTTCTCTTCTTCCAGATTCTATAGCCTCTAAATTGTTTCAACATTTTTTTATTGTTGTATTCTTCAAACCTCAGTTTCTTCATTTGCTAGTGCATGTCTTCTATTCTTCCAAGCTGCCTAAGAATGTCCTGGACTTATTCAAAAAATGACTTGTATGTGGGTTGCTGCAATATATTCTCTTTTGTAGTGCACTTTTCATCATCAATCTGCTAAAACATCATATGAGAATAATATTTTATCTCTTAAAAACTCCAATACCTGAAAATTTCATTGATGTGTTTGTCATGCATGATGTATTCAACATTCATGTCTACAAATTCTGTGTAAACCTCATCTATACATGGTGTTGCAAGCCATGTTTCAAGGAATTTTAAATCTTCTTCATAATCAGAGTGTTTACTTGCACATTGGAAATCAATGTTAAGTGTAAAAGCATCTCCAAAACCATATTGGTTTTGTTCCTTCTACTCTACAATGAGAGCTTTCTCCTGTTGCACTTTATTCTATGTTTTTGCCTCTATCTCTATTTCTGTTTTCTCTTTGCAAACTTCTTTCTTTGCATCTCCTTCATCTCTGTTTTTGTTTCTGTCTTTATCTCTGTCTCTTCTTCACTAACCTGTGCTGCTGCAAATAGGTTGTCTTCCACTGACTCGAGTGGGTTTTTTTCACTGAATAACATCATGTCTATATGATGCTTCTATTGCATCATCTACAACCAATCATCATTAGTAAAAAAATTATTTATCAAAGCTTACATCAACAATACTAATCGCTGGATTTACCATAGTATTTTTACTCTCATCAAGAAGCTCTGTTGTTGGATTCACCATATCATCATTAACAAGTTCTATTGTTGGAAACATCAAATTTTCATCAAAAAGTTGTGTTTCTAGATTCACCATATCATATTTAGCAAGATTTGTTTCTGGAATCACCAAATAATCATCAACAATCTCTGTTGTTGGAATCACCAAGTCGTCATCAGAAAATTGTGTTGTCGGATTCACCAAATATTCATCAACAAGCTCCGTTGCTGGATTCATAAAATCATGATCAGCAAGATCTGTTGCTGGATTCACCAAATTTTCGTCAGGAAACTCCGTTGCCAGATTCATCAAATTTTCGTCCACTTGTGGCTCTGCACAGTGGTGTTCACGAGCACCTTTGTGATCCTTCTCTATTGCTTCTGCAATTTCTTCATAGACATCATCCAATTGTGGCTTAGTATTTTCATCTTACTGTAGATCTACTACTATAGATCCACCTTAATCTTCAACTTCAATGCTCCCCCTTGCACCAAAAAACCCCACAAGGGTATCCCAAGCCTCCTTGGCTATCTTGGCATCTGAAATCAATGGAAGAATACTGTTATCCACTGATTTTTTTATGCATTTTAATGCAAATACATCCTTTTTCCTCTTCACTTCCAGATCTAAAAATATCTCAAACCTCTCCTGTTGTCGCTTTAGCCTCTTGTCTTTTCCTATTTGTTGAGTGTTGGCTTAGTTCGACTCAACAAGTAACAAAAATTGTAGACATTACAAATAAATGCAAAAAAAATGACGATGCTGATTAGATTTCATAAAAAAACAATTCTACAAATGATCAATAAATACCTTGCTTTAAAAAAAAATATTTACAGAGGCGACACTTTTACAAAATTTTCACAAAAAATATCACAATACCTAGAACTGATTTAAGCAATGTCCACAAATACTGGTTAGCTCTACTATGAGAGACTAGACTAGGAGGGATTGTGTCCGCAAATCTCTCTTCTACAATGATCTCACACTGGCACCAGATCCATGAACTTCTGCAGTGCGTTAATAACAAGTTGTTGGTTTTTTTGAAATCTCAACCTTCTTCTCAAGAACCGACTCTCTCTTTGCTTCTTCGCATGAAGCTTATTCAAAAATTTTGACGAGCTTACACTGACGTAGCTCTGTAACACCTCTTTCGCACTGGGAGTAAATCGTTGTAAGGTTTTACTAGATCAACGCATGTATCTAGCTCAAATCTGCACTAATCGGCTCTAGTATCTGGCTCAAACCTACGCTGATTGACTTTTTTTTAACAAATTAAAAGAAAAAAATTCACTAATTTATCTGTTCCTTTGTTGGTTCTTTGTTCTTCTTAATCTCTGCACCTCAAGAGTATTTTAGTACTTCGCTCACACTCACATTGTTTCTCTGGAGTCTTATACAACGTAGCTTCAATCTTCGATCTCTGTTGCTCTTGCATGAAGCTTATGCAAACTTCTTCAAACTTCCGCTGCTCTCTCAAAACTCCTCTCCGCTGCTTCAACTTCACTCTGTTGCTTCTCTCTGGAGGATTTGTATGAAAACTAGCTCTAATACCATGACAATAATTGAAAAATGAAAAGAAGTGGAGCAGATGATTGCACTTATGAGTATTACGAATTAGTTAAATACGATTACATTGGAGACATCAACATTAAATGACTTCAGTGAAACTGAACTAAAACTGGACTAATTGAAACTGAACTAGGACACTTGATGGATGGTTTCGACACCTAGCAGGTGGTTGGAATTAGATTCTCCAACAAATATGTAATACTAAATTACTAATTTTCTGCATGCCTTTGGGATAGGAATATAATATTAAACATTGTGTTGCTGTCAATTGTTACCAAGAAGGCATGAAATGCATTTGCAGATATACGATAAACCAAAAACCATTTGAATACACGTACTTTTCTCTTTTTTTAATGTGCTCAATTCCACTTTCTCATGCTGCAAGATGTCTTTTGCATCAGCCTCCAACAAGTGAGAGAATATCCGTGTAGACGCACAGAGAAATAAAAGTAAATTGCAAGTGATGAAACATGTATAAGTATACACCCACCCTCTTATAGTTGTATGCCCATGCCATAATTTCTATGAGCACAAGACTTGCACCACCTCCCCGCTAAGAGGCATTGCTTTTTTCTTGTTTTCCCAGTGACTCTAGTAAAGAACTCAACGTTTGAGAACAAAGAAATCATGTGCAACTTCATACGCTTGGGAGTTGGAAATTTAGGTCTCTCAGTGCCTCCAAATCCTTAATATGAATCCTTAATATTAAGATGTGTCTCAGTCCTTTATAATCATAGATATGACTTAATGTTTTTATAGATCACATCAAACCTATTTTTTTGCATCTAAGATAGTCATGCTAGTCGTATATGAACTAAAATGTTAATCATGGGTCATGTTAGTCGTATATGAAATAAAATGTTAATCATGTCCACTGATTTCTTTGATTTGAAATGACATTACAGGAAGTGCTTTTTCTTTGCTCATGTATGGTGCACCAATGTGAGTAAAGTGTGCAAAATTCTAAAATTCAAGTTAGTATAAAGCACCATATTGGGTATAGGACTAATTTAATTTTTTGTGATATTGGTGAATCGTAAAACATTCAAGAGGATGATAGAAAAGAGAAGTATTGAGAGCTTTTTGGGGTTACCATATACAACAACAGTGTTCAATTTTCTTCTCTACACGTTCTATGGGTCCCCTTTGCTCAACAACGGGTGGGTGGGATAACCAGTTATGATTGTCAATGGCATTGGCCTCCTTATCGAGTGCTGCTTGGTTTCCATTTATCTTATATTCACTCCACTTAAACCCAAGGTAATATTTGAATTACAACATATTTCCTCTAACGTAAATATTAATGCAATTAGGAGGAACTGCACTTGTTTGTAGAGGAAAATGGTAGGGATGGTCGCGTGTGCGTTGGTGGTGCTTGGGAGTATAGCGACAACTTCATTTTGTGGTGTACATGACCACAAGCATAAGAAGGTCCTTTTAGGAGCCATAGGAATGGTAGCCACTATCATTCTCTACGCTTAGCTACTATTCGTCATTGTAAGATTTACTCTGCCCTGTCTAGTTTTCATAATTATGGGCACTATACCATAATTTTGGTAATTATGGTGTAATAAAAAATCTCAAAAGGCTCAACAGCTTTCAACATCCATTATTGCTACTGATATTACCTATTTTTAATGTTAATGTCTTTTAACTGTGTTTATTATTATTCAGAAATTGGTAATCCAAACGAAGAGCATGGAATTCATGCCCAACTTCTATTTCTTGTTGTTCGCTTTCCTCTGAAGTCTGTTGTGGATGGTGTATGGCTCTCTCAGTAGAGATATTTTCATCATGGTAATGTAATAATTAAATTTTTATGACACGTTTATATTATGAAATTCATGGTATCAATTTATATGACCCATAATATCGCGCAATAACAACCGTTACTTTGAATCACAAACACCAAATTTTGTTAGAGCGCCATTAGGGTTGGCTCAGATGTTATTTTTATGCTTTTATCACAATAAAAAAGAGCCCATATGTTGAAGATGAAAAATTAGTGGATATAGGTCTACCCTTGGAGTCGACAAAGGAGAAATGTGAGGAACATAATGAAGAGGATGATGGAAAATGCCAATCATATAAAAAATAATCAAAATGCAGTTGAAAGTATGAGCAGAGGCAGAAGTGAAACTTGACTCTATGATATGTGCATCAACACTTAGAAGTACGCATCGGTTTCAAATTGTTTCATCCGTGATTATTACTAGAAAAAATAACAAAAGATCCATTACTTATATCCAATAGTTTGTTTATGGTAATGTGTGTTAGTATGAATCTTAATCGCAAGCGTACGAAAAAGGATCACTTTAAATGTGCATAAAAAATAGCCCTAACAACAAAGATGGCTTCCAATTTATTTAGATTTGCAATTAGTTGACCAAGATAAATGCTGCAAAATCTAGATCTATGCAGTAAAAGACATTAAGCAGTAAATAAAAGCAAGAGTTTCTCCATGCATCCAATAGAAAATATAAGAATATTTTTAAAGAATTTTTGTATTTTTTGATACCTAGGAAGGGAACATAGAAAGATGTTACCATTCTCCCTCAATGGGATGGGTTCTTGTAAGTCCTCAGCATTTTAGATCTAAAATTTCTCTCTTGGTGGTGTAGAAAACCCAAACAAAAAATGGAACTCAAAGGGAGCTCACAAGAAACATGGTAGCAAAATATTGTTGAGATTCAACAAGATGATGAGCTTAGTGAAAAGATTTGCCTTCACTAAGTGGGCCCATAGGCTATTTTTGGCGCAAGTCTATTTTTAGACATGGTGATCATATTTAAGAAGTTGCAGGATGCTATTTGTGGATGGTTGGTCAAGTTGGAAAAATAGATGAAATTCTATTTTTAGAATATTGGGCGAAGTCTATTTATAGATCATCGATCTAAAAATAGAAGTGTCGATTATTATTATCTCTTAATAATAATACGACAATAAACAACAACTTATTCTCTCGAAGCACTTAGTTTCAGTGCACAGATTTGGAAAATCAGTGTGCTGAAGGAATTACGCAATTCCTAGGGTTTACTAGTGGTTCATGCATGGAGGACTCAGTTAGAACTAAAGTGGCAAAGTTATGACAGAGTTGGAAGAGTAGTTCATGGAGTTATTATTCAGTTTAAATCAGTTATTGGAGTTAAACTCAGTTGAGCTAGTTGTATCTAGTCTAACTGAATGATACACTAGTGAGATTGGAGTGAATTAATTAGTTAATTAATTCACAAATAATAACTCATTAATCAACTGAAAAATACAACAGTTAACTATAGTACATTTCAGTTCCAGTGGAGACCCAGTGGAGAGATAGGTGAAAGGCCAAGATGGACTATCTGTTGTGACTATAGTGATGTATTGATTGCACCACACACACATTGGAGTTGCCAATGAGGATTGCATAGTCAAGGCAAGGGTAATTCGAATTAATTCAGAGCTATTCTTCAGCATGGATTGCATAGTGGAGGTAGGCTATCAGGTGGCAAGAAATCGGTGCATGGATTTGCATTTTTCTTTCGATTAGTGTGTGACGATTGATTGTACTGAGAGATTGATGTACTAATCTTTGTATGAGATTGTTACATGATATCCATGATACATAATATATGATAGTTCGGGTTTTCAATTTCAAGATTTCCCGTTAAACAACTGTTTTATCTACGATTGTTTTTATTTATGCTTCACATGTGTTTGCAATTAATTTTCCGCAAAAGATTAACAATGGAAGGATTCTGTATTTTGCAAGAAGTTAAATATTGTGAGATCAGGAGAATCTGGATATATACATGCATCTTGTATATAATTTCTACATGGTATCAGAGCAGTGTTAATTCTTGAAGATTGCAATCGTGAAGAATTTTTGAGTTTGTGCTGGTGGAAAATTTGAATTTGCTACAGAAAATTCTTGGTGCAGAAGTTGAGTATATATTGAAATGTCTTTCAATGGGTTGCGATTGGAGTATGAACTTGATGGGAGCTTGAATTACATAGCCTGGAAGGATAGGATGTAGGTAGTGCTGGAGGATAATGGACTGAAGGAGTTCATTGATAATGATGTTCCTAAGTCGAGATCTAGCGATGCTGCATTACTTGACGCATGGCAAAAGAAAATAGCAAAGATAAGAAGAATTATGTTGGAAGGTGTGAAGGACCATATTGTGTCTATCCTTCACAGGAAAGCCACTCCATTCTTAATGTGTAAGGCATTGACAGATTTGTTCCAAAGCAGCAATGACCAGAGGAAATTGGCGCTGAAAGACAAGCTCAGAAAAATAAAAAAGGAGAAGGGCGATAGTATTCCAAAATATCTCATGAAGTTTGTCCACTGTAGAGATGAAATGGGAAGTGTGTGAATTACTGTTGATGATGAAGACTTGGTGAGCTTGGCTCTCCTTGGGCTTCTAAAGAGTTGGCATAGCTACAAAGACTCTGTCAATGGATGGGAGAAACTGCCGGGATGGGAGCAACTTTGGTCGGATCTTGTGCAGGAGGAGATAAGGCAAGGTAACAATGATGGCTCTTCATCGAAGAATGAAGATGAAGAGAATTTCGCTTTGGCTGCCAAAGAAAGGAAAGGGAAGGGGAAAAAATTTCCTTCAAAATCCAATGCTAAAGGCAAGAAGTAGGATTTGTCCAAGGTGAAGTGTTTTCACTGTCACGAACATGGGCATTTCGCCACTAACTGCCCATAGAAGAAGAAGAAGAAGAAGGCCACTGGAGCTACAGCTGGAGAGGCCTTAGCCTCACAATTTGAACTTGAATTCTCCTTGATCGCATGTTTGGTTTCAAGCTATATGGGACCGGTGTGGTATCTTGATAGTGGTGCGTCTTTCCATATGACTGGAGACAAGGAGTTGTTTACTGACTTGGAGGAGAAGGACCTTCAAATGCATATAGAGATGGGTGACGATGGTCGATACAGTGTGACCGAAATTAGGACTATTACCTTTGAGAGGGAGTACAGTAATCCATTCTTGTTGAAAGATGTTATGCATGTTCCAGGTCTGAAGAAGAACTTGGTCTTGGTCGCAATGTTGGAAGACAAAGGCTATGATGTTGTTTTCAGTGAGGGAAAAGCCTTCCTTCAACATAAAATAATGGGTCAAACCAAGAAGATAGGGATTAGAGTTAAGAATCTCTACAAGCTGGAGGTAGATGGCTATGCTACAATGGTGGGAAAAGCAGAAGAAGTGGTGATCCGGGATGAGGGCGAATTATGGCACAGGAGATTGGGCCATCTTCACCATGGCGCTTTGAAGATTTTGCAGCAGATTTCTATTGGACTTCCCAAGGGTACTCTTGCGCAGTCAGATTAGTGCAAGGGATGTACTATGGGTAAGTTTGTGAAGACCAACTTTCATGAGAAGGCGAACCATGCTTCGGTGATCCTGGAGAGAATTCACACATACGTGTGTGGACCTTTCTCGGTTGCTTCAACAAAAAAACACAGGTATTATGTTATATTTGTTGATGAATATTATCATAGATGTTGGATCTTATTCATGCAGAAGAAGAGCAAAACATTCTCAAAGTTCTGTGAGTTTAAAGCATTGGTGGAGAAGGAGTCGGGGAAGCAAGTGAAAACTCTATGGAGCGATAATTGTGGTGAATACATCTCGGGCGAATTCAAAGACTTCTGTAGCAAAGTAGGAATTCAAAGAGAAATCATAGTGCCTCATAAACCATAGTAGAATGGGGTCACTAAGAGGAAGAGTAGAATGATTGTGGGTCCTACACAAGCTATGCTTGAGAGGGAGCTAGACTTGCATGTAGTGAAGGAACTTATTGTTACAAAAGATGAGCCTCCGGATGTGGATCAACCACAAGAGGAGATTCATGGAGTGGAAGAGTCCACTCATGCAGAACCAAACATCAGACAAGGTAGAAAGTGTACCACAAAATCTGAGAGACTGAAGGTTGATGTGGCAGAGAATGTAGGTGTCCCTACATCACAATGCAGACAGAGACAGTCGCCTAACCGATTTACTGGATACATGGCTCTGATGAGCAAGTGTATCGTGATAGAGCCATATTATTTTTAAGAAGAAGTTTAGGAGCCCACATGGGTAGATGCCATGGTGGGGGAGTATGACTCCATTGTCAGAATCAGTGCTTGGGAGATTGTTCCAAGGCCGGTTGGTAAATTAGTTTTAGGATCAAGATGGATTTACAAGGTAAAGCAAGCTGCCAATGGGAGCATCGAGAAGTACAAGGCAATAATTTTTGCCCGGTGCTTCTCACAAATCGAGGGGATTGATTATGAAGAAACCTTTGCACCTATCGCACAGTATTCTTCCATAAGGACCATCCTTTCTCTCTCAACGCAGATGGGTTGGCACATTCATCAGATGGATGTGAAGACTGCATTCCTTAATGGGATCATTGAGGAATAGGTGTACATTAAGCAGCATGAAGGATTTGAGACCTTCAGCAGTGAGTCACATGTGTGCAGGCTCAAAAGAGCACTATATGGGATGAAGCAAGCACCTCGTGCTTGGTACACTTGGATCGAAAACTATTTCACTCGACTTGTCTTCACAAAGAGTGAGGCAGATGCAAACCTGTACCAAATTGTGGTGGAGGGTAAGCTTTTAATCATTGTTCTTTATGTTGATGATTTAATACTAACGGGTGATGAGCAGTTGATTGATACACTCATGCAAGGAAGATCTTGCAAAGGAGTTTGAGATGAAGGATTTGGGCCTCCTTCATTATTTCCTTGAATTGGAAATATGGCAGTAGGAAGGTGAACTGTTTGTGTCTCAAGGCAAGTATGCCTGGGAGATACTGGAGAAGTTTCACATGCAAGGTTGTAAGCCTATCGACACTCGTCTTCCAAGAAATTGGAGGAAAGAGGATGCTACATCGGCAGAGGTAGTGGATGCTGCTGTTTATCAACAGTTGGTGGGTTCGCTCATGTATTTATTTAATACAAGACCAGACATATGCTATGCGGTGAACTAGCTTTCACAAGCGATCGTTAAGCCTACCAAGATCTTTTGGAAGACAGGCAAGCATGTCCTAAGGTATCTTTGGGGCACATCTGAGTATGGTTTATGGTATAGAAAGATGGATGAGGTGAAGTTGCATGGCTTCACGGATGCAGATTGGGTAGGCATCCCAACATACAGAAAGAGCACATCATGAGGGATTTTCAGTATCAGATCTATGAAAGTTTTTCGGTACAATAGGAAAAAAATATCCGTGGCACTTAGTTCAGTGGAACCAGAATATATGGAATCAATTCAAATTTCATGTGAGGCTATCTGGATGAGGAAGATCCTGGTCGGTTTGTTCGATTCACATTTAGATCCTACAGTGATACATTGTGATAATCAGATTTGCATTAAACTCTCGATTAATCCTCTGTTTTATGATATATCTAAACATATTGATATCCAGTATCATCATATCAGAGATTGTGTGCAGTGTAAGATCATGTTGCTTCAGTACATTCCTATGGAAGAACATGATGCAGATATTCGGACGAAGGCGATCACTAGGAGAAAATTTGAATACCATAGAGGCAGGATCGGGGTGAAATATAATTCCTATCTTGTTGAGATGGAGTGTTGAGATTCAACAAGATGATGGACTTAGTGAAAAGAGTCAGCTTCACTAACTGGGCCTGTAGGCTATTTTTGGCGCAAGTCTATTTTTAGACTATGTCTATTTTTAGACATGGTGATCATATTTCAGAAGTTGCAGGATGCTATTTGTGGATGGTTGGTCAAGTTGG
Organism: Pinus albicaulis; assembly: GCA_034641835.2. Taxonomy (NCBI): domain Eukaryota; kingdom Viridiplantae; phylum Streptophyta; class Pinopsida; order Pinales; family Pinaceae; genus Pinus; species Pinus albicaulis. The sequence goes on along the minus strand of JAXQQM020073927.1, from coordinate 8,305 downwards.
AAAAACAGATTAAATTCTATTTTTAGAATATTGGGCGAAGTCTATTTATAGATCTTCGATCTAAAAATAAAAGTGTCGATTATTATGAGCTCTTAATAATAATCCGACAATAAAAAATAACTTATTTTCTTGGAGCACTTAGTTTCAGTGCATAGATTTGGAAAATAAATGGGCTGAAGGAATTACACAATTCCTAGGGTTTACTGGTGGTTCATGCATGGAGGACTCAGTTAGAGCTGAAGTGGAAAAGTTATGACAAAGTTGGAAGAGTAGTTCATGGAGTTGTTATTCAGTTTAACTCAGTTATTGGAGTTAAACTTAGTTGAGCTAGTTGTATCTAGTCTAACTGAATCATACACTAGTGAGAGTGGAGTGAATTAATTAGTTAATTAATTCACAAATAATAACTCATTAATCAACTGAACAATACAACAGTTAACTATAGTGCGTGTCAGTTCCAGTGGAGACCCAGTGGAGAGATAGGTGAAAGGGAAAGATGGACTATCTGTTGTGACTATAGTGATGCATTGATTGCACCACACACACACTGGAGTTGCCAATGAGGATTGTGTAGTCAAGGCAAGGGTAATTCAAATTCATTCAGAGCTATTCTTCAGCAGGGATTGTGCAGTGGAGGCAGGCTATTAGGTGGCAAGAAATCGGTGCATGGATTTGTAGATTTCTTCTAATTAGTGTGTGACGATTGATTGTACTGAGAGCTTGATGTACTAAGCTTTGCATGAGATTGTTACATGATCTCCATGATACATAATATATGATAGTTGGGGTTTTCAGCTTCAGGATTTCCTGTTAAACAACTGTGTTATGTACAGTATGTTTTTATTTATGCTTCACATGTGTTTGCAATTAATTTTCCCCAAAATATTAACAGTGGAAGGATTATGTATTTTTCAAGAAGTTAAATATTGTGAGATCAGGGGAATATGGGTATATACATGCATCTTATATATAATTTTTAAAAATATGACAATGATGGAGGATCAAAGTCAGACCAAAAGTATAGATCCAAAGTGATCTTTAGGCAACAAAAGGTAGTGAATGAATGGAAAAACCATTCTATTTATAACAAAATATTGAGTTAGTCTAGATATTGATGCATAATTAAAATATTATTAACCAATTTTGTAACACCCCTAGTTTTATGTTTTCAAATTAGACATTTGAACTTCAGTCCAAAGGGGAGTGGACCCCAATGGATAATTATTGTGTGGATGTAATTAATCTTTTAATTATGAAAAAATAAATAAAATATTTCTATGCATATTGACCAAACGAGATTTTTGAGATCACTTGCCTAATCCGTGAGGTGTGGAAAGAGGCTAAGAACTTCCCCAAAAATCTTTCAAAAAGCCTTGAAATAATTTATTTCTAAATTAGATTTTTGAGGAAAAATCTAGATTTCCCCAATGATGTGGAGAGTAGTTGGAAAGAGGTAAAAAGATGAAAAAGCAGAAAACAACTTTAAAGTCCCTAAATAAGGGAAGCCTAGGCAAACAGGAATAAAAGCATCTTGTAATTCTGGATGCAGAATTAGAAACAGGCTTTGGGGAGAGCATAAGCTTAAATAAGCTACTCCAGAACAGATTGGGGTTGGTCTGTTCTAGGAGAGGATCTCAGCTAGGGGGTGAGTTCTGGAGACAGAAGAACTCTAAGGTTGGGAGGACCGGTCATCTGCAGAAGTGGTATGCTTACAAGTTATGAATGGTTAAAATAGAGGTTGTTGGATAAATTTTATGATACATGCTGTAACTATTATTTTGACTTAAAATTTTTGAGATTTTTTATTCCTTACATTTAAAAGAATTAACTAGAAGAAATAAATCTTCTGAATTTCTATATAGTAGTAAGAATATATTCTAGGGACTACTATCAGCCAGAATCTCTAAACCATAGTCTGGTTTAAATCTGGAGATATTAAAATAATTCCGTAGAGTGAGTACAGTGTAACTTTAATCTAATTCTATATTAAATAATTATATGAACAGAAAAACATAGTTTTGCTATTGATAGTCAACTGCTATGTTAATTTAAATTTTGTGTACACATGCAAATATGAATGTAATCCAAAAGTAAGAAAATATCTAGCTCAAATAAACTGTAAGTTCAACCAGGAATAAGTATTTTGCGGAAAAAATACTGGAGAATCCAAGTCAGTACAAGTAAAATGAAATATAAATCTGTAAAGAAAATTCTGCAATAGATCTACTGCTCTATATTGATGTTTCTATTAACTCCATCCATTATAATACACAAATTTATAAAATATGCATATACATTTTCTGAAGATAGAAATAGATGAGAATAAGAATTATTGCATGTGATGGAGGGATCATGCAAGATATTAAACCCTTTTCTAGAGATAAAATTTTAAACTGCAAAGAGTTAAGTTGAGGGTTAAGTATACATCATCACTTATTTTATAGATAGTGGATATCCATAAAGTATGTTTGGATCAAACCATAACCAGTAAGTAATTTTATTCTCATTGATAGAAATTCTAAATTTTATCGACTGATATGCTATTTGGAAGTACATAAAGCTATCCTTTATAAAATTATTTGAAGCAGAATTAAAATCCTATGGTTAAGAAGTAAACATGTTACTGATAATTTATTCCTATACTGGTGATTATAATTATTAAATTTGAGAGAGTTCTCACATATTACCTTGAAATATATGTAATTTTTGAATATTTATAAATCTGGTAGTAAACGAAAGGAATTTTGTTTGACCTGAGATTTTGAAAAAAAATTAAATATATATATATATATATATATATATATATATATATATTAAATCTATAGAATAATTTCAAAAAAAAACTTTTCCAAACGCTAGATCCGAAGAAGAGATGTCCCCGTCCTTCAGCCCTGGCAGATCACAATCCTTCCACGATCTCCGTGGATGAACACCTGCACACAGAAGAAACGAACAGATACAAGCATAGGAACCAACATACGTAACTAAACATCGGTCAGAAAAGATATTACTCACATTAACATAATGGAAAAAGGAGTGGAACCATAATCATAGTCATCTATTAAAGTGATAAACGAATAGAAGTTACAACCAAGTTCTGACGTCGCAGCTTCCTTCGAACGGGTCTCCGGTCGTCCACGTCTCGCAAAGCTCGCCAAGGAAAGGGAAACCTCTCCAGAGTCTCGTAACAATGGTCTACTCGCTTGAATGGGCCTTAAGGGAAAGAAGGGATTCTTTACAGCACAAAGGCACTTGGGAATAGGGAGATACAAAGCTTCAGCACTTCAAGACTATCAGCCCTTCAGCCCTTTCAGCCCTTCAGCCCCTTCATCAATGGATGAAGGTTATATTTATAGAGGAGAGGATGAGGTTGGGATCCCTACAATAGTGGAAGGGAGGCCTTATCCTTTGGGAGGTTCCCCATAAGGTGGAAACAAGAGGCCAAAGGAGGAAGGCCGTGGTTATTCAGGCGAAACCACTCCTGATGACTCATCCACGAAGTTGTTGTAATCCAAACTTCGCCTCTTTTTTAAAAAAACTTTCCATCTTGTTGAGAGTAAATCCCCTGCGGACGGGCGATCCTACTAGCCCCGGCGAGGGGTCTAGCAACAAACAAACAATGCTATGACGCAGAAGCTCTAGTTACGAAATGAAAAGACTTGGGATAAGAGCCTACTGGATTCCAACGCTAGATACGAAGAAGAAGATGTCCCGTCCTTCAGCTTGGCGAGATCACGATCCTTCCACGATCTCGCGTGGATGAACACTGCACATGGAAGAAACGAACAGATACAAGCATAGAAACCAGCATACGTAACTAAACATCAGTCAGAAAGGACGTTACTCACATTAACATGATTGGAAAAAGAGTGGAACCATAATCATAATCATCTATTAAATAACCAGCGAAGAGAGATTACAACCAAGTTCTGACGTCGCAGTCTCCCTCGGACGGATCTCCAGTCGTCCACGTCTCACAAAGCTCGCCAAGGAAAGGGAAACCTCTCCGAGTCTCGTAACAATGGTCTCCTCGCTTGAATGGGCCTTAAGGGAAAGAAGGGATTCTTTACGGCCACCAAGCGCTTGGGAATAGGGAGATGCAAAGCTTCGACACTTCAAGACTATCGACCCTTGACCCCTTCGACGATGGATGAAGGCTATATTTATAGAGGGATGGGGTTGGGATCCTTACAATAGTGGAAGGGAGGCCTTATCCTTTGGGAGGTTCCCCATATGGTGGAAACGAGAGGCCAAAGGAGGAAGGCCGTGGTTATTCAGTTGAAACCACTTCTGATGACTCATCCATGAAGTTGTTGTAATCGAAACTTCGCCTCTTTTTTAAAAAAACTTTCCAAAAGCAGAGTGGTGCGGGTGTTTAACTGGGACAGAGCGCCAATTGGCGTGGGCTCAGTGTTAATTTTCCCCCATTGGTGCGGGTACATAACGGGCTACCAGCGCCAAGGCAAAAACAGGTGTTTTTAGGGGTCTGCTCAGTAAATGATCAACAGAAGAAATATTGTCCTCATGGAAAGGGATGCAATGATGGTATTTGCAAGACGACACTTTGCTCACGGGTCACATAATGGGTCCTCCGTATGCGGGACGGGGAATGGTAGGGACGGTGGCAATTTACTGTGTAACAGCCCCCTAAAGTATGAGGCCGAGAGTGAGAGGGGTGAAATGCTTTACGGGGTGTCAGCGAAGGCCGCCTTGGATTTGGAAAACTGCGCGAAGATACAGCTGATATCTCAAGTAGATGATGTGTATGCGATATGGTCCGGTGCATTCGGAAGCGGTATGCTATAATCCCGAGATCCGGTATGGACACAACCATCCTCTTTAGGATCGAACAAATAGACTCGGTATGGTCGCAACCATCCAATCAGTGAGTCATGTACAAAATGATAATAATCCACAATCGCAGCCTAGATTACAACAGACACAATCCAGGGTCTTGCGCTCCATCTCGACCCAAACAAAGTACAAGTTCAAGCATGCGAATATGTGAGCTGAAGTCGAACATGCAAGAACATCGTCTGATTACCAGCCAATGATGAAAGCTATTAACAGACGCGAGAGAAACCACCAATGATGACAATGGTCCTCAAGGTACTAGAGGTACAATCTACGGCGTGCGAATAAATGAGTTGATGTCGAACACCCGCAGAATCACTCGATCGGAGGCCAATGATGTAAACCTCTCGTCGAATGCGACGAACCTGCCATTGAGGCATGCAGGCTCCAAGGTACCATAAGGAGTCGCTAGACCAACTTTCTGGATAATGAGTTGATGTCGACAGGAAGTGACCTTGATCGAAGGTGGGCCATAATGATTCCCACATCATCGACACGAGACAGAGGAACATGATGTTTTGTTGTGAATCGGGATCGTATGAGAAACAGAGGAAGGTTGATATTTGCAGAGGCCAACTTCTCTTGAACACATGAACGGCACGACAGTGGACTTGGCAGTATTTGACATCAACGGATCAGAGGTCATGGTGACGAGGCAATGAGCAGAGGAGAGGTCAAAAGAGATTATCCAAACCCACGGAGGCAAAGTGAAGAAACGAGATGAGATGTCCCCAACCCGACACGAATGCGGACAAGTGCCATGTTCAAGAGCGACATACTGCCAATGACAACGACGATGGTTCCATTTTTCCCCCACCATTTCGGTGAGTACCTCTTTATTTTTACACAAGCTTGAAGAGGATACCATATGCTTGTCATATAAATCCGTCCTTCGGACGAATCCATCCTAGTGCATTTAACGAGTCCTAGGAAGGAGAAACTCGGATAACGTCATTTCGACTAGATCCAATGTCATTAGGGTTTAACGAGTCTGACAAAGGAAGAACTCAGCGTCTTTTCATGTTTAGAGAGTTTGAAAAGACAGCGGAAAAGAAAACTCCACAGGTCCCTTTTCGTAAATAGTTCCCCAGATCCGAAAAGGTAGAAAACAATATCCGGGAAAACCTCCTAGTCGCGATAGGCTAGGGTATTCCTTTTTCGTAATCAATCCATCCCAGCCCGAAAAAAGGGTTAAACTTATACTGGGTGGATGTCGATTCGTGTCCATTTTAACGAGATCGAAACGACAAGGGCCTCGGCGATCTTTTCATATTTAGAGAGTCAGAAAAGAGCTGAAAGGTGACTCCTCCTGGAGGAACGAGTGGTATAAAAGGGTAGCTACTGGTTCCGGTAATGGTGGAACTACTCTGAACAAATAAAGGTCGAGAGGCTGGCTAACAAGACCACTCATAGCAGCGGTTCCTCAGGAACGGGTAAAACAACCAAGTGAAGGCATATGATCGGCCAAGAAGATAATGACGATGGAGCGAGAAAACCAAGGCTCATCTGGCAAAATAGGCTGACAAAATGACAATCACAAGAGGTAAAATGGGCAAGGTTTCATTTTTACACAAGTTTGAAATCAGGAAACTTTGCTTGAAGTTGGTTTCATGTTTACACAAGCTTGAAATCAGGAAACTCTGCTTGAATTTGGTTTCATTTTAACACAAGCTTGAAAGAAAGATAAATTATGCTTGAAACCAGTTTCATTTTTACAGAAGCTTGAAACGGAAACAAACTATGCTTGAAAAAGTAAGCATGCCCCCAGCATGGTGACTCAACTTGAGGTACATGCCCCCAAGCTTCAATCCATATGAAAAGCAGATGGAGTGAAGGTTCAAATTACAAGATCAAAAGAAAAGACTCGACTGGGATTTTACGAGATCTTATCAAAGACTCGAATTGAACGAGAACGTGTTTCATTATTTTAACGAGGTTGACACATTAAAAGAACTATCCTCAAACACCTTGTTTCATGGTTTAGGGAGCTTGACACAAGACCAGGAACTGTGCTCCGACAAACCTTGTTTCATTTTTTAAGGAGCTTGACCCAGGGAGGAAACCATGCTCTAACCGACTTACATCAAAATGAACAAGAAGGCGACGCTTCCAAGAGTTCCACTCCTGATGGAAGGGAAACATCCTGGAAGTCAGGACCCAATGCCCCCAGCACATTATGCACTACGGCATCATCACTGAGCACAGGCACGGGGTAAGTAGCCACATAGTTGACCTGCGGTGGAGCAGATACAACGGGTGGATAGAAACCAGGAGGGGGTGATGGCGGACCAGTTGCCACATTAGGACCAAAGAACAAAAGCTGATCAATGGTCACGATCCGTCCTTCATGTGGAAAGCACATCACGCGAAAGAGGGAGGAGACAAGTGCTCCCATGGCATAGGTGTAATCGCGCCCCAGGAGCAGATTGAAATCCAAAGGGCCTGGAACGACCATCACGTCCATATGGACGGTTTTCCCTCCCAAAGTAATTGGTAACCTTGGAAGGATCCCCAACGGTTGACTGGTCCTTCTATTGAATGACAACAGATTCTGCGTAACAGGCGCAAGCGGTGGTGAACCGAAAGCTTGCCAGGTAGTTGATGACAGAATACTAACAGAGGCACCTTCGTCTATAATGGTGCTGGGTACAACCAGACCAAGAGCCTGTACTGTGATCTCGAAAGGCACATAAGACGGAAGGCGAAATCCTGCAAATCGATTCCAATCAAAGGAAGCGACTAAACTACTCGGAGGGGTTACCATCGAAATGCGAAGGTCTTCCCCTGATGTTACGGAAGCAGAAGCCTCCTCCATGACCTCCATCTCGAAGGTGGGAGGAATATCCTCCGTAGCCCCCATCTTGGGAGGCGGAGGAGCAACTTCTTGAAGTACAGGGACAGGAGAATATTTCTCCAAGTCTGAAGAATCTGAAGAGACCAGAAGGACATGAGGGGTGTGAGATCCACTCTCGACAGAAAAGACCTGGTGCACCGCGGATGGGGCCAGTTCAACCGATCCTACGACCAATGGTTGGTCAGGGCCGGATTCGTGAATTTGAATTTCTGGGGGAGTGGGATCGACCAAGGATGACTCTTGACCAATCGTAAGATCAACGGGCGAAGGACTCAAAGAAAGCCGATTATAACCAGGTGTAAGGCGTGGTGTAGAACCGGTCGAGTTGTCCAAAACTAGCTTGGCTTCATCCATATAAGGACAAAGGTGAATGGCATGGTGCCCTTCACACAACTTACAGGGATTGGTGATCTTACCCTGCTTCTTAGAGTTCTTATCAACAACAGCTGAAGATGTGCCCCCAACATGACTCCCGGAAGCCAAAGGCAACGGTGGGTGGCCGTTGGGCCATACTTCGAGCACCTTGGGAATGCCAGGGTAGTCTCGAAGAAGATGGTCTCCCGTGCACAACATGCACGGGAACTTGACTTTCCGAGG
>JAXQQM020077295.1:0-14098 GCA_034641835.2 Pinus albicaulis | reverse complement strand
TTTGTCTTTATTATTTAATTATGTAATAAAGGGGTGTGAAATTTTAATTGTTTTCTTAATTAATTTGCTATTTTTAAATAAAATGGAGATAAATTATAAAATTGAGGATTTATTTATATATTTGCTTTTATTAATTAAAAGGATCTGAGAAAAATAGACAGGTAGAAGCAAATTTAGGGAGTAGAATTCTATGTACAGGACTTTGTTGAGTCCACACCTAAAATGAATTTAAATTAGATTTGATTGATTAGGTGGAGAGATTTTTGGAATGAATTAAATTCATTATTTGTGTATAAATGTGAGTGTTTTTGTGAGGAAAAAAAATATAGTTGTGAACTGAGATAGTGAAGAGTTGAGTGAGTGAGGAGAGGTTTGAAGGGACAAGAGCCAGAGGCAGCCCAATGTAATATTTGGCCATAGAATTTTGATATAGTTAATGGAGTTGATTTGCATGGCTCTTTCCACCTTCATGTAAATTTAAACTGAATGTTTTTTTCATGGTTTTATATTATAGAAAATTTGAGCATTTTTAATAGTGAGTGAAGGAGTGGAATTTTGTATGCCAGGATCTGCTTTCTAGCAGAATTTCTGCATCATTTTGGTATCAGAGCAGGTGCAAGAGAAGATGGAATTGAATTATAAGTTTGTGTGTTAAATGGTAATTGTAGATTTGTGAGCATTTAGAGAATGCAAATGAGGTGTTCGAACCTTGAAAAGTGCAAGAGAACAGCATAAACAAATGCGCAGAGGAATTTAAAGCCATTCAAATGGATGTCGGTTAAGAATTATTGTTAATAGCATTGAACCTGTGTGTAGGTTTGAATTGAAGGCATCGATGGCTCGTTTTAAAATGCGTAGGTGTGCATTGGAGAAGAGTTAGAAACGGAACCGTGCAATGGGAACAACGAGTTTCGAAGGAGCCATGAGCAATGGCATGGTGAAATCGTAGTGAAAATTGAAGCGGAAGATGCCTGGTGTTGTAGAAAATTTGGATCGATCAAAGGAGTAAACTTCAAAGGCACAGTTTGGGAGCGAGCACTTTAATTCAGTTGCAGAATTGAATTAAATTCAAAATCAATGGAAGTGAGCATATTAGTGGTAATATGGTTCATTCGATCAGTTTTCTTATGTGATAATAGAGTTTATCTCTTGTGTGATAATATAATTTGTAGAGAATGAGCCACCGTGAGATAAGTTGGTAAATTACTGTGGAGATTCAGTGATATAAAGGTGAATTCGTGTGAATCCGTACTAGAGCTTGCGTTGGAATTGCTATTCCACTGGTGATTACTACATTAAGGAGATTGTCGAGGAGGATTTTGCTAGAGAAGATTGAGTGGTGGAGACAGAGTGAGGACATGAAGAAGTTTTGTTTGTTGGTATAGATACCAACTGTTAGATCATCGATTCATATCACTGTGCGTGAGTTTATGGCCGTGTTAGCAACTTGAATGAGTTGATGCAAGACCAGTATGCAGAGCGAATTTATGTTCGTAAGGGTTGATTCAATAGTAAATGTGGGCGCACTGTTGTTGAACGTAGAGTGATGTTGATCGTTGGCAGTAAATTGTCATAATTGCATGCTGGAAACACCACAGATCCACAATGTAACTGTAGCCCATGATTGCAATGGTAACACCACAAATTATTGTGTATGACGTAGCCCATGATCATGTACAGAGCGTGGAGTGTACCACTTAAAAAAAAAAAAGCTGTGATGGCAGCGTTAATTGGGTGATCTTTGATGCAGAAAATCAATGACAAATACTTCCAGTTAAAGCGGAAAAATTAGTATCAAATGCAGCAATAGTCACCTACCCTCATATAAATTCTCATCTGCATTGAGTTAGTATCTCCTTTCAGCATCGATGGTGTTTTTTTAAGATGGATTGCATAAATGTTGAAAATGGAATTGAGATTTTGATATATTGTTGGTTATAAGCCTGATTGGCACATTTGTGAGAGCTCTTAATGCAGAGGTGGAATTCAGTTTGAAGAAACGACTTTGAAGTGTGGCTTTAAAGTTGAGTAACAGTGCTGGAAGAGGTATGAGCGAGCGTTTAAATTTGTTGAACATTTGAATGATGTGGATACCAAATAAATTTAATGGTTTCTGAGTTCCTAAATGTTTTATAACATTTGATTTGAAAAATAATATGCCAAGACCTTTCATTTAAGTGAAAATATTCATATGGGTTGGATGTATGCTAAATGGGAAGATGTGGTGCATTTAAAGGAAGTTTTGTAAACTTCAAATGTTCGTTTAAGCTCCTTTGAGGTGAGGACAAGTTTGAACCTTTGATTTATGGAAATGTTCGAATGTTCATGAAGTATGGAATTCCAATGGTTTTATAATCATTGTTTTATTTTGTAAAAGTAAAGCTTGAGGCAAGAGATATTGAGTCTAATTATTATGATGAAAATAAGCTTCTGCAAGGAGATGGTTTGGTTTTTAATAACCATGAGATCAAATTTTGCTTCCATGTAGTTTAAGATTTCCCAGATTGTTGGGATTGTTGAGGTTGCAGATTTATAATTATTTGGGAAAAAACGTGGAGTGCAGGTTTATATGCATGGAAGATAGTGTGTTTGTGGGTAAGCGGGGTTTTCTCGCTATCATTGTAACACATGCGTGCTAATTAGGTGTTGTTTGCAGCAAATTGTAGCAAAAAGGTTGCCAAGGATTAGTTCCAGGACAAAGAGAAGCCAAGCGCAGGAGGAGAAGTTTAATTTTGATAAATGACAAGTGCGAAGGATTGCGGGGAAGTGGCTTAAATGAAGTCCACACATGAATAGATGCAGTTCACAAAGGAGGGGAAGATGACTGTTGATAGTCATTTCCAGAGATATGATGAAGAGTATGAGCGGGAGAAGGCTGAGATAACAATTCAACATGAATTGTTAATGGAGTTGTTGCAGGAAAATGTGAAATACTAGACACATGGTTGGACCATGAGAAAGAAGGTAAAGTGGCAGAAGCTACACGCAAAGAGGGAAAAGCAGGTAAACATACAGTTGATGGAGGAGCTGAGGAAGCTCGAGCAGATGTTCAGTTGTGAAGAACTCAGAGAGGCTGAGTTAAAAATGGATGTTTCCATTTGTGGCCCAGAACTTGGCGAAATTCTAGGTGAAGAGATTAGTGAGGAAGATCTCATGAAATATGGGGATAGTTCAGAAGCATATGAAGATGTGTTCATAAGAGAAGCAGGTGAGGCTATGAAGCCTTGCAATTTTTCTCACAGTTTATGTATCTTTGCAGGATATGCGAAAGACGGTGAACAGTATGATGGAACTATCACAAAGGAGAATGAAATTCTTGAGGAAAAGTCTAGTAGAGAATTCCTTTCAGAGAACAAAAGTGTTGATTGGTCGACAGCAAATGAAGGTATGGAAATTTGTGTAAAATTTTCGAGTTCTACTCCAGTTGCAATTGTTAAGTTATACAGAAAGTTAGATCTTCGGAGAAGGGAATTGGAAAAGAAGAGGATCTATGTTCAGGGAAAGTTAGTGAAAGACACAGAAGAGGGAAACTTTTTTCAAATAGATAATGTGGAGGAGGGAGTAGCTGATAGTCTCATGGAGGATTTAAATTAGCATACTAATGTGCTGAAGAAAGAAGAAATTTCCGAGCAGCATAATGAAATGTTTCCAGCAGTGGAAGGGGCATTGAAGCCTTATGTTTTTTATTCTAACAATTGTTTTGTGAGTACAGGTTTTATTGCTTATACTGGAGGAAATCTATGGGATCCATAATTTGAACTAATAAGGAGGATAATGATGAAGATATCCCGGAATAGGCCAACAGCAGTAAAACAAAGAATAAGCAGCAAGAGAAAGACAACAAAAAATTGTGAAAGCATAGCCAGTGGGGCAATGCAGCATAAAGTGTGGATACCTGGAGAATAACAACCAACAGAAGTAGCGAAAAATGGAAAGTTGCAGCATAAGATATGGGATCTAGGCAGACACAGATCCGAACACATGATTAGGTGATCATGAATAATTTCAACCTTGGGAGTCTGATGCAGGAGCATCAAGGCAAATTTTCATTTTTAATTATGTAATAAAGGGGGGTGTGACATTTTAATTGTTTTATTAATTAATTTGTTATTTTTAAATAAAATAGGAGATAAATTATAAAAGTGAGGATTTTTTATATATTCTTTTAATAATTAAAAGGATATGAGAGAAAATAGAATTAGGTAGCAAATTTAGGGAGTAGGAATTCTATGTACGGGACTTTGTTGAGTCCACACATAAAATGAATTTAAATTAGATTTAGCTGAGGATTAGGTGGAGAGATTTTTGGAATGAATTAAATTCATTATTTGTGTATAAATGTGAGTGTTTTTGTGAGGAAAAAAACATAGTTGAAGAACTGAGATAGTGAAGAGTTGAGTGAGGAGAGGTTTGAAGGGCCAAGAGCCAAAGTCCACCCAATGTAATATTTGGCCATAGAATTTATATATAGTTAATGGAGTTGATTTGCATGGCTCTTTTCGCCTTCATGTAAATTTGTGCTGAATAAATTTTTTTTTCATGGTTTTATATTATAGAAAATTTCAAGCATTTTCATAAATTTGAAGGAGTTGAATTCTTATATGCCAGGATCTACTTTCTAGTAGAATTCCTGCATCACATCATTTTCTTAATGATTCTCACCAAACATTTATTGGATGACTCAGATAATCCATTACCTTGAGGGTAATATGGCATGGGATGAGTCAATTAAATACCATATTGCTGACAGAAGTTATGTATCTTAATAGACTTAAAATCGATTGCATTATCAGTCACTAACTTACTTTCGTGGACAACCAAATATTGACATAATGTTTTCCAGCAGGCATTTGATTATTACTATATTAGTAGCATTCCTAGTTGGAACAACTTCAATCCATTTAGTGAAATAGTCTATAGCTGTAAGAATCCATCTATGTTGTCATGATGAAGGTCGATGAATTTCATCGATGAAGTCTAAACCCCACTGCTGGAAAGGAAAATTTTCTAAAATAGGAATAAGAGGTAATGGTAGAAATTTATGTTTACCAGCAAAATTTTGACATTCGACACAAGAAATGAGTTTGGTTAAAAAGTCAAAGAAAAGAGTTGGCCAATAATAGCCAGCTCTTAATATTTTGTTTGCAGTGGCTTTCCAATACAAATGTCATCCACACACTCATGCATGTATCTCTAACAAGATATCCTGAGACTCATATTCACTTACACATCTTAATAAGACTCCCAAAGGGCCTTTCCAATAAATATGGTCTTCTAAAATATAGTACTTGATAGACTTTAATTTAAATTCTCTCCTTTTTTACTTCTCCATTTCAGGGGGACAACTGAAATTTAACAAAAAATATACTATATACTTATACCAATCTGAATGAAATATTTCAAGATAATCAGAAATACCTTCTCCATCTTTTCCCTCAGCTACCTCTATATTAAGATTTATAGATTTGTAGTTAGATTCAACCATTAAGCATGCCAAGCCTTGTCCTTTTATCAATTTAGTAGGTCTAATATCAATATCAAATTCCAAGATTTTGGTCAGCCACCTTCCCCTTCTACCATCTGTGTCTGGCTGTAGTAATACATCTTTGACAATGATATTTGGTACAAAAGCAACAATTTTTTAATGTAAAACATAAACTCAGAAAGACTTTAAAGCCTTAACTAGTGCACATGCTTGTTTTTCAGTCAATTTGTACTTTAATTCAACATATCTTAAAGCTGAAAAATGAAATGGGTTGTTCCAAACCTTCTTTGTTCTTCTGTAACAAGACAACTGTAATTGTTTCTTCAGAAGCATATGAAAAAATCATAAAATATTTTTCAAAATCAGGACTAATCAAAACTAGAGCTTCAATCAAGGCATATTTGATTGCTGAAAAGCAATTCTTTGCTTCATCTCTCCATTTAAATTTTGCATATTTTTTCAGCAAGACATTTATATGTTTGATCAGCTCTGAAAAATTAGGAACAAAGCACCTCAGAAAGTTGATTTTCCCAAAAAATGACTGCAATTCATTTTTATTCCTTGGCAAACCAATCTTCTAAATAGCATCAACTCTCCTAGGATCGATACATATACCACTTTTTTCCACAATATGTCCCAATAATTTCCCTTCTTGGACAACAAAGGCTGATTTTTTTGGGTTCAAGGACAAACCAAAATTTCGGCATTTGTCAAAAATTTGTTTCAAATGTTTCAAGTGGTCTTCATCAGATCTTGAATAGACTGTAATGTCATTCAAGTAGATGACTACAAATCTGTCTTTTTCTCCCACAAAGGCAATATCCATTGCCTGTTGAAATGTTGCGCCTGCATTCATTAGACCAAATGGCATTTTGTTGTACATGAATGTACCCCAGGGTGTGGTAAATGTTGTCTTTTCTCTATCTTTCCTGTCAACTATAATTTGATTATAGCCTGAAAAGTCATCTATCATTAACAATATTTTGGATCTTACAACTTTCTGCAAAATATAATCCATCATTGGAAGTGGATAGTTATCTTTCAATGAACATCGGGTCAGAATGCGAAAATCAACACAAATTCTTATCTCTCCATTCATTTTCCGAACTGGGACTATATTAGCTACCCAATTTGAAAATCTCAAAGGCATAATTATTTTTTCTTCCCATAATTTTCTGATTTCTTTCTCAACGATTGGGAGCAACATGGGATTGATATGTCTAATTTTTGTGCTACAGGCTTAGCATCTGCTTTCAGAGGAATTTTATGCTCCATTATGCCTCTATCATAAGTTTTCAGCTCACTATAATACCATGCAAAAATATCAGCAAATTGTTTCAACAACTTGATATATTTTGTTCCATTTTCAAGAGAAAGGAATTTTGAAACTTTGACTATGTTTGGCTGATCTTCAGTACCAATATTACAGTCAATTTTACTCTCTCCTTCAACTTTATTTTCAGGCTTCATAAAAACATCATTATTTTCAAACAACCTTTCTAAAGGAACTAGGAATTTAGGAATATAGTTAGTTTTGAACTCTATAATGTTCTTCCCAGTCATTTTTTTCTTAAAAGGCCTGCTATTTTTATTTTCAGCAATGTCCGGCTCATCATCAATTTGTATGTCTGCAAACTCTTCAACACACTCTAAAAATTTCTAAATTTCCGTGTCATCCTCAAATACTTGCCAGTATTTTATGTTATCAGGAATAGAAGGTTTATTTTTTATTTGAACATCATAGGTTGCCTTGACATCTAGAGGAACTTTGAAATTACTAGTAGCAATAGCTAGTGAATCAACCATTTCATTTTCCTCTCTAATGACAAAATTTATATTAAATGTTGAAAAATAATGCTCAATAAATTCCTAGACTTCATTCCTATAATTCTTCAACTTGGAAATTTTCACTTGGTAGTTGTTTCTTGCCTGCCTTATCACCAATTCTCAATTTCCAAAAGCAACTATTTGCTCCGCTCCCAAATCTTTTGCTACCTTCATACCCATCGCAAGCACCTCATATTCAGCAGTGTTATTAGTGGTGGAAAATTGCATTTTATATGATATAGTAACCCTTTTTTGAGTGGGAGAAATGAGGAACACGCCGGCTCCTAATCCTTCTCTTGATGAGGCTACATCAAAGTAAAATCTCCAGATATATCCTCCCTCTAAATGCTGCTCATTTGTACCTTGAAATTGTTGTTTTTCACTGATTTCAGGCTGGAAATTGTTATCATCAGCAGCAAGGTGTAGTATGGATGACCCCAATTCCTTCTCTTCAACATATATGGGATGGTTTTAAGGATTATGTTGATCACTAATGATGTAGGCCATTTGGGTTTCCCTATACAACCTTCTGAATTCCCCTCCAAACACTGGGATTATGGCATATGACATATCCATCTAAAGGGTGCCTCCCAATTTTTTAGACCAAGATCTGGAAAGAAACATCCCAAATCTAGAAGGAATGTCTGCAACTACAATGTCCATCACTAATATTTTCATAGGTAGTTGGGTAAGAGAAACAACCAAGTTCTTAATTACTCCTAGACACTTGAATTTTTTGGAATCAAAGGTGTAGAGGTCATGGTATTGCTTGTTGATCTCTAATCCTAATTCATCCATCACTTTATTTGGAATTAGATTGTGAGAAGCCCCAGAATATAATAGACAATTATGCAACAATTTTTCATGTATATTGAGTGAGAGGTATAAAGGTGGTGAATTATCATCATTTTGGTCTTGGACATGGCAACATAGATAAATAGTGGGATGTTCATCCTCAAGGTTGACTGAATCAGGAGCGAGAGGCGGCTGTAACATACTTTTGAAAGATTCTTTGTATGCTAGATTTTTCAACAATTCCAGAAGTGGGACATGAATTTTAATTTTATTCAGTTCGGATTTGAAACTGAAACAAATTGGAGCTAATCCCTTATTTTCTGTAGTGATTTTGACAATTGGGGCAGAATTTTGAGGTGGAGGAACCTCATTGATTTTGGCCTTCTGTTTGGCTTCTTCTTTATCTAAATCTGATTTTTGTTGAGGTTGTTGAACAAGACCTTTAGTCCTCAAAGGATAATTTATGTTTTGAGATTCTTGTTGTTTTTTATCATTTTGTGCATAAATTTGGGCATTCTCATTAGCTGAAAAAAAATATATCCTTGATCGATCTTAATATTCTTGCAATGTCAAACAGGTTGACGGTGAGGTTTCTCCTAGACGTTTATTTCTTCATTTTCTTCCTCATGTTCTTGCTGCTCTTCTTCAGTAAAATTATTCAAAGGAGGCTGGAAATTTTGATCATCAACATTCCTCCTTGGCCGCTGTAGCATTTGTTGAGGTTGAAAAGGCCTCTTGAAGGGAGCCTGATTTCTATTGGCATCATTTTTTTTGGCTCTAGTAGCTGGTTTATTTTCTAGCTCTAACTTTTTCATCTTAGAGGCAAGTTCCATGATCAAATTAGACATTTGATCAATATTTTCTTCTACTATAGAATATTTAGAAGAAGAATATTTTTCTTCTTTCATCTTCTTTTTTTATTTTGCTGCTTTTTCTTCCTCCATTTTCAATTTATTAGAAGCCATAAGATTATAATGCACTTAAATAGTAGCCTCCTGCATATCTATTAATGTATGTGCTTTCTCAGCCCTTAACCATAAAGCAAACTCAGAATCTAGAGCATTTTCAAAAGTTCTCATAGTTTTAGTCTCAGGAGGCTTAATTTCTTCACGAATTTTCTGATAAATCTTATTAAACCTCTTCGTAAAATCATCCCATGAATCATCTGCCTTCTTTTTCAGAGTTCCAAATTCTATAAGGTAATACACAGTCTTTCCTATCACCCCATTGTTTCACAAATACGTCCTCCAATTCATCAATTCATGTTATTGAGTTTGGTGGCAGACTTCTAAAACATTTACGAGCTTCACCATTTAAGCTTTGATCAAAGATTCTTGACTAGACATCTTCATCTTCAATATTCTCGTTGTCAGCATAACTATAGAAAGCCACTAAATTTTCCTCAACAAAAACTCCTTCTCCCTCCCTGGTGTATTTTGGAAGATATTGTAGAAATTTGAATAACTGATATATTATTCACTGAGATTCTCCTGATCACACACTATTTTAGCTTCATGCATAATACAGAATCTCTTCTACCATTTATCATCACATGTGGAAATAAAATCAATTGCGTGCATACATTAAAACCAAAAACAATCACACATATGAAAATAGTATTTAATGGGAAAGCTTAAAGCTGAAAACCCCAACTATCTGTATATTATATGTCATGGAGATCATGTAACAATCATAGTACAAAGCTCCTGACAGACTCTCATGCACACCCTCAATTGCTATACACTATTAAGCTAGATCTAGAAAAACACATGCTCCAATCTTTTGCCACTTGATAGCCAGCCTCTATTGCGTAATTAATGCTATGGGATGGCTTCATTAAATAGATAAACCACCTGGCTTGTACTGTGCAATCCTCATGGGCTTCTCCACCTATCCTCGTACTGCAATAGCAATGAAGATACTCACAAATCGAGGCTAACTCGCTTTTTCACCTATTGATCACCGGTCTCCAATTTTAAACTCCGCCCATGCACTGTAGTTAACTAATGTATTCTTCAGTTGATTAATGAGTTAATATTTAGTGAATTAATTATTAATTAGTTCACACCACTCTCACTAGTGTATCAATCAGTTAGACTAGATACAACTAGCTCAACTGTGTCTAACTGAGTTAAACTGAACACAACTCCACCAACTACTTCTATAACTTCACCAAAATCTGCCACATGAGTTCTAACTCAAGTCCTCCATGAAATAGCTCCACTTAACCCCTAGGAATAGCGTAATTCCTTTTGTTAGCTCATGTGCCACATCTGCGCACTTAACTGAAGTGCTCCAAGAGAAAAAGATAATGTTTATAGTCCAAATATTATTAAGAGCTAATAATATTCGATATATCTATTTTTAGACTGGAAATCTAAAAGTAGATTCCGCCCAGTATGTCTAAAAATAGAAGTCCATCTATTTTTTCCGACTTGAACAACCATCCACAAATAGCATCCTGCAACTCATAAAACATGATCCATATGTCTAAAAATAGACTTTGCGCCAAAAATACCCTGCGGGTCCACTTAGTGAAGGCGACTCCTTTCCACTAAGCTCATCATCTTGCTGCAATCTCAACACTCCCTCTCAACAAGATATGGATTATCTGCAACCCCTATCCTACCCCTGTGGTATTCGAATTTGCTCCTGGTGAGCGCCTTCGTCAAGATATCAGCATCCTGATCCTCCGTAGGAATGTATGAAAGTAACATGATCTTCCGCTGCACACAATCTCTGATATGATGATACCGGATATCAATGTGTTTAGATCTATCATGAAATACCGGATTAACCGAGAGTTTAATGCAACTCGCGATTATCACAATAAATCGTAGGTCGGCAGCAACCAAAACAACCCAACTCAGGATCTTCCTCATCCATAGCCTCGCATGCATCAAATCAATGCCATATACTCGGCCTCTGCTGAAATGAGTGCCATGGATCTCTGCTTCCTGCTGTACCAAGAAACTGCTGTCGACCCGATACTGAAAATCCCTCCAGATGTGCTCTTTCTGTCTGTTGGGCTCCTTGCCCAATCTGCATCTGTGAAGCCACATAGCTTCACCTCATCTGACTGTTTGTACCACAATCCATATCTCGATGTGCCTCTGAGATATCTCAATACATGCTTCCCCGCCTTCCAGAAGAGCTTGGTTGGCTTAACCATAGCTTGTGAAAGCTGGTTAACAGCATAGCATATGTCGGGTCGTGTATTGACCAGATACATAAGCACCAACTGTCTATAAACAGTGGCATCCACTACCTTCGCTGAAGTAGCATCCTCCTTCCTCCATCCACCAAGAAGCAGATTGTGTGCTTGCAGCAGAATGAGCTGAACTTCTGCATCCCCCAAAGCCATTTGCTCGAGAAACAAACAGTCCACCACTGTGCTGCCAAATTTCCAATCCCAAGAAATAATGAAGGAGGCCCAAGTCCTTCATCTCAAACTTCTTTGCAAGATCCTCCTTGCATGAGAGTATCAACAACTCATCACCCGTCAAAATCAAATCATCTACATAAAGTACAATGATCAACAACTTACCCTCCACCACAATCTAGTATAGGTTCGTATCCGCCTCACTCTTGGAGATTCCAAGTCCGGTGAAATAACTGTCTATCCATGTGTACCAAGCACGAGGTGCTTGTTTCAACCCATACAACGCTCTCTTGAGCCTGCACACATGCGACTCGCTACTGAAGATCTCGAAACCTTCAGGCTACTCTATGTACACCTCCTCCTCAATGACTCCATTGAGGAACATGCGCATTCATCTGCCTCACATGAATGTGCCACCCCATTCAAGGCCGAGAGAGCAAGAGAATCATTCGTATGGAAGAATAACACCTTGTGGCAGTAAAGGTCTCTCAGCACCGATCCTCTATCCGTGAAAAGCCTCGAAAAAAATCTTGCCTTGTACTTCTCTTACACTCCCGGCTACCAGTTTTCCGTCTACTTTGTAGATCCATCTTGGAACTCACCATTGACTTCCTTCCGGCCTCGGACCTCCCATGCACCGTTTCTCACAATCGAATCAGTCATACCTTCAACCATGGCATCAACCCATGTGGGATCCTCCATAGCTTCCCTCGAGAGAGCATGGCTCACACGAAAGGCCTAACATAAGAGCCATGCATCCAAGATATTATCGTGACCGCCTTTCTGCGCCCGTGATGTAGGTGCTCCTACAACCTTCTCTGCATCTTGAGCCAGTCGCTCAGCTTCTGTAGTGCGCTTCCGCCCTCTGATGGTTGGCGCTGCTTGAGTGGTCTCTTCCACTCCATGAACCTCATCTTGTGGCTAATCCACATCCTGAGACTCATCCTTAGGAACTAATAGCTCCTCATCTGCATGCAAGTGTGGCTCCCTCTCAAGCAAACACTTCATGGCTTTATCCTCCTGAAATTTAATATCCCGTTTCACAACAGTCTTGCGATTGTCTGGAAAATACACCCGATAGTTGTGGGTGTATCAGTGTACCCTACAAATAGCCCAACCTCCGCAGTCGGCTCCAGCTTCTTCCTGGCATCCTTCGTCACATGAATGTAAACAGGTGAACCAAAAATCCTCAAATGGGAAATATTAGGCCTCTTACTAGAAAATGCCTCCTTGGGTGTACTCATGCCAAGTATCCTGTGAGGACAACGGTTCTGTACATATGCTGCAGTATTGCATGCCTCAGCCCACAAGTGAATGGGTAGGCCCTGATCATGCAACATCACCCGTGCAGCACCCAGGATCGTTCTGTTCTTCTTCTCAGCAACCCTGTTCTGTTGTGGGTTATGAGGTGCTATGAGCTCTCTTCGAATTCCTTCTGCGCTCCAAAATTCCTTCAATTCGCCATAGATGAATTCACCACCATTATCGCTCCTAAGAGCCTTCACCTGCTTCCTCGATTCTTTCTCAACCAGTGCCT
The DNA here is from genome assembly GCA_034641835.2 of Pinus albicaulis. Taxonomy (NCBI): domain Eukaryota; kingdom Viridiplantae; phylum Streptophyta; class Pinopsida; order Pinales; family Pinaceae; genus Pinus; species Pinus albicaulis. The sequence continues at coordinate 1,072 of JAXQQM020077295.1, read as the reverse complement.
TGAACTCACAAAACTTTGAGTATGTCTCACTCTGCTTCTGCATGAAGAAGATCCAACACTTACGAGAAAAATCATCAACAAATATCACATAATACCTGAGCTTTGTTGTCGAAGCTACTGAGAAAGGTCCACACACGTCTCTGTGAATTCTCTCAAGGATCGTCGTGGCGCCACTATCCTTCTCGTGAAAGGTGGATTTCACAAATTTTCCCAAGGTACACCCCTTGCACTGATCTGAATGCGCAAGAGTGCCTTTAGGAAGCCCAGTAGAAATCTCCTGCAGTATCTTCAAAGCTCCATGGTGAAGGTGGCCCAATCTCTAGTGCCACAACTCGCCATCATCCCAGCTCACCACTCCTTCTGCCTTGCCTGCCATTTCTGCACCCATTCACTCCGCAATTGATAAAGGTTCTTAACTCGAACCCCTATCCTCTCGGGTCTCACGAAGCTGCCTTACTATGCGGTGAAAGTTTTTCTCGCTAAAGACAACATCATATCCCTTGTCTTCTAACATCGCCACAGATAGAAGATTCTTCTTAATCCCGGAACATGCATCACATCCTTCAATCTAAAGGGCTTACCAAACTCCCTCTCAAAGGAAATGGTATCGATACGCCGCACTGTATCTACCATCATCGCCCATCTTGATGTGCACTCCAAGATCCTTTTCATCCATATCACTAAACAAATATTTGTCTCCGGTCATATGGAAAGACACACCACTGTCAAGAAACCACACCGATCCCATCACACTTTAAACCAAGCATGTGATCAATGAAAAATCCAGCTCAAACTGCGAGGCTAAGGCCTCTCCATCTGCAGATCCAGCAGCCTGCTTATTCTTCTTCTTTTGTGGACAATTAGTGGCGAATGTCCATGCTGGTGACAGTGAAAACACTTCACCTTGGACAAGTCCTGCTTCTTGCTTTTCGCACCGGATTGAGAAGGATTTTTCTTCCCCTTCCCTTTCCTTGATTTGGCAGCCAAAGTGAAATTTTCTTCATCTTCATTCTTCGATGAAGATCCATCCCTGGTACCCCGCCTTATCTTTTCCTGCACAAGATCCGACCAA